>JAXGGA010006848.1:0-66800 GCA_038373865.1 Uloborus plumipes | reverse complement strand
AAAATAGACTCATAAACCACATTAAGTACAGACTGTTTAATTTTTAGAATAGAATGTTTGATGTTATTTGTTTCTTTTTTAAGTATAAGCCAACTGATAGAACTTATGAAAGTGTTTATTAACGATAACTTTTAAGTTTGGACTTGTTTCATCTTTATTATCATTTATAGTATTTCAATTGCTCAGATTTAAGAGAAAAATATGTTTCATTTGAGTAAGAATTACATAGTCAACAAATAACCTATTTTTAACTTTTCAAAAATTTTCAGTTTTTTGGAAAAATACAATGTGGCACGCTGGGCTTTTTCTCTCCAAACAACGGCACTCTCCCTAAAAAGGTTGGCCACCCCTGCTCTAACGTTACCGAATTATTATTCGGACATAAGTCAAGCGCGGTTTCAGAGGGGGGTCTCCCCTTAAGTGACCAAATATAGCATAAAACTGCAATTTTTTGGTATAATATTACGAAAAAATTGCTAAACACCCCCATCTTTGCTCAAAAATTGCCCTTTGACCCCCCCCCCCCTTTCCGAAAATAACAACCTACCACAAGCTGGATCCGCCCTTGTCTTTGACAAATACCTTATGCATTACTTTTTAAAGCTTTATTAAAAAGGATACTTAAAACACATGTTTAATAATCCAGTCAAAAAATTTATCGAATAGTAAAACATTAAAAGTTTCTTGAAAATGTAAAATTAGAAACAGAAAAGCAAAGATGGCGACGATGCAAAACTCATTTTTCTATTTTTGTCAAGAACGAAAATACGTATTCAAGTCGCCAAGCTAAGTGACATAATTTTAATGCGAAAGTACCTAGTTTTTATAGAAAATGACGCCAAACCAAAGAACATTGATCAGAATCAGCAGGAATCCCCCCCCCCCCCGTTTGTGCTGTTTTAAAGTTGTACTTTACCAATTTTCACTACAAAAGTGACTTTCTCATTTCCTTCGTAAGAAATTTTCATACGAAAATTTCGCATGAAACATTTCTCTCAAAAAAGTAAGCTTAACAGCTAAAATAGTGAATTGGTTAAAATTTAATTTTATCTTTTTTGGTCTCGGTGTTTGCATCAATGTTTATACCTCGTGTAACGAGAGGAGGCGGCTCAAAGTAAAATTAGTTGCCTACTCTCGCAACTTTTCCCCTGATGGTTGTCATAGTTACGGCACGATGGACTTTTTCCCCACTTAGCTTTTGCAACAATGATTAAATGCAAACGGTTAAAATTGCTTTGTGCGCAAACTATTATTCTATTGAAAAAGCAACGTTAAGAAAGCACAACATTTTCTTAGAGACTTTTGCTGCATTAATGTACGATTAGATTTTTTAGACAACTTTGAGAAATTCTGAGACATGATTGCATAAATAAAAGCGTAAGCCTCATTCGATTGACATAAAATAAATGAAATGCCTCAAGAACAGTTCATTATGTAAAAAATAATTATTTTTGATACCAGTTTTTCTAAAAAAAGTGCTACATTGAAAAAATGAAGCTTTTAATTCGTAAAAATAAGTAAAGAAAATTGAATATATGTGTTCATGTTAAATTGAATAGAATGTATGCTTTTATGCAAATCATTATGAATTTTCAGGCAGCCATCAGTCTTTAACAAATAATGAGACGAAATATTCCAAAGAGGGTTATTGTGAAAATCGGTAAATTTTTGTTGTAAACTTATTAAAACGCTGAGAGAAAATACATTTTTAATATTCTACAAAAAAGTATTTCTACCAGAAAACAATTTTTTAACCAAAGGAAAATGAGGGGGCGAGTAACGATGTTAAATATTCAATCAATTCACTTTAATGACAAATTATTTTAATTAAATTAATCTCATGACGTCACTCAAATTAGCCCCACTTTCTATACATTGTTTTGTGCAACTTATCTTAATTTATTAGCACTTTAAAATCCTATGCCACAGAATCGCATAATTTAATTTCAAAACACAAATTGGTTTACAAACTTCAACGCATATTTCCTCTCAAAGAGAGAAATGAGCCCCAGTCTTGTTATCAGAACGCTTTCCAACGAATTCCCTAAACTTTTTAAATGGAACAAAATTCGAGAGTGAGAAAATTCGTTCCAAAACTCAATGCAGAAAAGCAGCTTCCAAGAAAAACATCTTAACACAACTTGATTCTTTAGAAGGCGAGAGACCCTATCAGTTTTTAAAGTTTGTAACATTCATATCTGAATGGAAGATCCCAGAAGCGCAGAAAAGTGCAAACTGTTTTCGCCATTTTTTTAGGCAGAAAATTTTATTTTCAGTAAATGGCAACGAGAAAACCAAAATATTTATTCATGAGTTTTCTTCTCAAAGTGAGCTGAAATAACTAAACTTTTTAAAACTGCAAAGTCAAAATTACTTTCGAAAACTGTGAAATAGATAAAACTAAAATTTTTGTAGATAATAATTTTTTTTTTTTAAATCTTTTGGGTAAAACTGCTGTCTATTATTCTTTCGAAAATGATGTTAGATTTTGTCCGAGTTGTTTTGTCGTGTCTTCTATTGTAAATGATAGCGGATGTAGGAAAATATTGTACGTTTGACTGTATTACAGAAAAAAATAAACTACGCTTGTAAAGAGTGTTAAGTGATTTTATTTAATAGTATACTTATTCTATAGTTCAATGTTTACATGTAACATAAAAAATCATAATCGTGCACTGCAACAAAAAAAAAAAAAAAAAAGAAAGAAAGAAAGAAAATGTTGTTTTTACTGCATTATACCGGCGGCCCAGGCTCCAGTTTAAAACTGGAAATTTCACAGTAATAATTCACTGGAAATTTCACAGTGTAAAATTTAATTCTACAACTTATTACAGTGCATATTACAGTTAAATTGAAACCTCGGCTGCCAGTATTATACTGCAAGAACAACAGTTTAGTTTTTTCAACAATACACTGTTAAAACTACAGGCTGCACAAGTCACTTTTAGGGGTGAAACGTTGTATACTTCGCAGCAGATTAACTTGGCAGTGACATCACTACGGGCGGAGCCAATAAGAGCTCACAAGCAGTCAGCGGTCTCCTCTAATTCGCCAAGTAGGCTGTGACGTTTTATCTAGCTCGTTTTTCATAGGCTAACGTCACGCTGTTTTCTCCGCCCGTAGTGACGTCACTGCCAAGTTAAACTGCTGCGAAGTATAGTACCAGCTGCAACCCCTGAAGGGTGACATTTGACTCTCTATGGCACCCTTGAAGGTGCCATGGGTCACGCATGGAATGTCATAAGACAACCATAGGGTGCCTCGTGGAGCCAAATGGCACCTTCAAGGGTGCCATGGGGAGTTAAGTGGCACCCCTCAGTTGGTGCTGCAGGTGCTACAACGTTTTACCCTTAAAAGTGCTTGAATAAAAGATAAAAGTCACGCTCTTCACAAATATAAATGCAGTATATTTACTACTATTATTAATACTAAAGGCTAAACTATATTATTCCATGTCGATGTATTATAAGTGTTTCAGTTGTTTGTGTTTCAAGTATAGTATTGATGATACTTCGAGACAGATCTGCATAACGAAGACAATCGAAACTTAGAAATTAAAATTATGGTAATCATAATAATTTCTAGTATTTTGATTTTAATTTTTCTGCATCATTTTTAACTACAACACATAGAAGCAAAATATTATTCATAATCTCACAATTTGAGAATTCCCGACTATTCAAAAACTTCAGTTATCTAAAACAAATTGATCTCAATCACTTTTGCCCCAAATAATTTTCACCGAGATTTTATTGTATTACTTTCCAATCACATAAGCAGATGACTCGAACACTTCCGAAGCATTTTGCAATAAAACTAAAATATTGACTAGAATTTTGATTTTGATTACAACCTTAATTTGCATACAGAATTCACCTGCAAGGATATCTAGAATAATCTTAAATATAGTTTTAAAAAACTAAAAAATACGTTATTTAAAGGTTAAACTATATTTCATGATTCTCTGATTTCCCTCTGATTTTCAAGACTTCTGAATATCCGCTAAGTTCACATGCATACCTCAACATGTAATATAGTTCAGCCTTTAGCATTAATAATAGTATTAAATATATTACTTTTATATTTGAAAAGAACGTGCATTTTATCTTTCATTCAAAGTTACATACATACATACGAACAAACCACATGTGAAACTAATAATTTTGAAATATAGTTTAATAAAGCTAAAAAATACACTTTTAGAGTTAATCAAAATATATCTTTTATTCAGAGTTATATACAAACAACTGAAACACTTATAACACACCGACATGTAATATAGTTTAGCCTTTAGTATTATTAATAATGGTATTTAGTATTATTAATAATGGTATTAAATATATTACTTTTAAATTTGTAAGGAACGTGAATTTTAGATTTTATTCAGAGTTACATACATACATACAATCAACCTGTAATACAGTTTAGCCTTTAGTATTATTAATAATGGTATAGGATATTAAATACATTATTTTTAAATTTGTAAGGAACGTGAATTTTAGATTTTATTCAGAGTTACATACATACATACAAGCAAACAAACTCACATACGAAGCGAATAAAAGCGTATTAAAAAAGTATTGATACATGGTTACATATTCTGAAATTCTGTGTTATTCATATGAAAACTACAACTATAAAACTCTCGTCGTATTTGAAATAGAGCAAAAAAAAAAAGTTCTTTCGCATCCTATACGGTCCCACTTCTTATCGTGCGCACCGTATCAAAATCAAAACTTATAAACTTCAAATTCCAAATTTTTCTTCCGAAGTCGGCGAAGAACCGTAAAATGTATTCACCAATCCGTACCACTTTTTGTTTATATTTTTCAAAGTTTTATTTCCACAAGACGGGGAAAAAATACTCGAATATTTATTCATGAGTTTAGTTCCCGAAGTGAAGTAAAGATTTTTCGTATATGAAGTTAAAGTTGTAGTTTTTGTGGAAAGAAACCTATTTCTGATGATTTAGTATGGTAGTTTTTCATCGTAACTCAGAAGGAGAAAAATTACTTTTTTTTTTTTTTTTTTTTGTGGAGTGTAGTTATTCAGCGTAGCAACTCGCTTAACATTCAAATATGTTAAAAGTGTTTTTTTTTTTTAAATAATACGAAGTTTTATTTTTTATCATTCGCTGGAAACAAAAAAAGCGTATCCCTCGTGCATAAAATATTGTTCTAAGCAATAATCTATATTCAGAAAAACTAAAACAGTTCAACGGCTGCTATTCAGAAAAAGATTTGCGTCCAAGATCTGAGTTCATTTTTTAAATAAAATATGAAGTAAGTATGCAAATCATGGATTCTTTTTTAGCATTTTTTTCTTATTTTTCAAACAATGTTTCAGCCAAAGCCTTATCTAAGCTTGTTTTAAAATCTATTGCCTTATAGACTCCCAAGTTCAATTTCAAATTGAATTTCAAATTTCATAGAGATTCAAATAAATTATTTCTTAAAAAAACATTGTAACCAATTAGCTGTGTATAAAGTTTGTTATACTCTTTTCTTAATGCTTGAGAGAACCTAGCCCAAGAAAATACATTTTAGGGCGCATTTATTTTGGTAAAACATCAAATTCCTTACTTTAGGTTAATTGTGACAGCTGATTATTTTTCTCCAAAAATTATTTTTTATCTTTTAACTGAAATGTTTTCGGAAGAGAAATTCTGGTTGAAACTAAACCTCTGAAAACATTACATACATTAGTTTTAAAATTAGTTGTACATAAGTTGTACAATTTATTTTTCATGTTGAAAGTTCACTTTCATCTAAACTAAACACTCATAATATAATTAAATGAATTAAAAAAATAAATGGAATAAAAAAAGGAAATAAAATGAACAGATAGATAAACAAAAAATAGCAACAAAAACAGTAGCGATAATAATTCTTACAGTAATAACAAGTTCAGTTTAACTTCTAAAGCATTTACAGGCAAGCTCACATAACTCTTAGTTTCGTGTCGTCGGAATATGTATACTAGGGGTGCGACATCGAAGGCAAAACATCGATGTTTACAAAACATCGATGTTAGAAATTACGACATCGATGGTATTGATGTATCGACCAAAAAACATCGATGTTCTTAAACATCGATCTTTTTACAAATATATAGCGTACATATTTGAATATACTATACTACAAAGTAACACACATGAAAATGTCTAACAATTTTTTTCAAGAAGGTCAGAGAATTCTTTTGGCATTGCATCAATGCATTAAATAAAACTATTGTGCAAAAATGTCAAAAGTAAAGCCAGTAATAAATTTAATAAACATATTTTTTTATTAATTTAAGCAATACAAAAGAATAAGTACTCGACAAATACATTGAAAATACTGAATTTTGAGTCCTTAATACAAATTAATAGGAATAATTTTGCAACATGTATTGATTTGACCCTTGAATAGAATAAAAACTGATAATAAAACGTGCAAAGATTTATTCGAACTAGTTGTAGAAAAAGGAAATATTTTCTATTTGAATAATACTGAAAATTAATCTACCTCGAAAATTAATCAAAGAAAAAATTTATCACAGCACTTACCGTCAGTTCAATGATGAGAAAGAAAAATATTGATTATATGAAACACAATTTTTTTTCCAAACAATGAACAATTATTATTAGGAAGAAATGTGAATTTACGTATGAGTGAAATTACGTACAACACCGCACTTTGCAAGTCAACTGCAAAAAACAAACATAACAGACCATAGAAGGTTTCCTGTCGCCATTAATGTTTATGATGTATCAAGAAAAAATCCCTCTGTTTATTTGAAATGCATTCATTATTCGGTAAAAGAGGTATAGTTTTGGGAAATTCCAAACACACCGGCAGCAGCAGATTTACTTTCCTTTCTTTTTCTATGCTATTTTCAAGACATTGCGGATGAAAGACATAAAGAGCTTAATTCGCATTGTAGATCACAGGAGCTCATCTGTAGCACTTTACAAATGTAGACAAATTTTTGCATGTTTGACAGGAATTCAGACTGTTTAGATTTGAAAATGAGATTCAATAAATGATAACTAAAGGGCTCGTGCACTTTTTTTATCAGACATTAATTCCGGGTGCATATCGTATGTATTAGGGTTACGACATTGGTGATGATGTTTCCGAAATTGAATGTTTTTGGGTCTATTTTTAAATGTTAATGGTTTTTTCATTTTGAAGATGGTATTTTTCCATCGATGACACTTCTCTGAGAGAAATTTTATTACATTTTTAATTCAAAATGAAAAAACATCGACATCGGAAAAAACATCGAACCCAAAACATCGACACCAAAGTATCGATGTTAAAAACATCGATGTTTTAACAAAAACATCGATGTTTCCAAAACATCGACATCGATGTCGCAGCCCTAATGTATACGCACATGTATAGGCAGTCAGACAGTATATAGGTCGAGATACAGACAGAAATAAGCATCTATGTACAGAAGAACTACTAAATCTGTCAAAAATCTAAACGTCAAAAATCTAAACGCCAAAAATCTACGCACCAAAATCCGATCATCAAAATTCCGTAATGTCGAAAGTGCGAACAGCAAAAATTTGCAACGTCAAAATTCAGTAAGCGTGGCCATGAAGTTTTCCTTTTTATTCAATAAGAAACAAGTGCTCATTTTTATTAAATTTTGTTTAAATATGCAATTACATAATGTAGAGTTATGCATTCCATTGTATGTACATACTGTACAACCATTTTATTTAACCTAATGGCTTTGCTAAATAGTAAGATATCAAAAAAAAAAAAAAAAAATTCTGGTTATTTTTGAAAATCAGACCAAATTAAAAATCCGAATTACCTGTGGTACCAGTTAGTTCGTATTTTTGACGTTCCACTTTATGCGGTATAGTAACATAAAATAATTACTAAAGTAAGGGGAAATTTTCATTTATTAGTGTTGTATGTAACGTACCACTAGCAAGAAAAAAATGTTGGGTTACAAGAGGGTAGTTTTAATTTAAATTATAACTGAGTTGTCTTCATTCATCCTCTCATTCATCCATTTCCATTTATTTTTCATTTAGCGATATTTTTAGCGAAGCGATCATTTGAGACTTGTGGCAACGTTATTGTTTTGGAACGAGCTCACGACCCAGTGAAGAAAAACCTCAATTAGAAATACAACACCTCATTCTTTAAACACAAAGTGAAATCAGCAGCTTTTAATCTTTCCAAGGATTTCCGCCATGTTGCTTTTGTTTTTAGACAAAAGCTCAGCACAACAAATTATGTCGCGTGTAACTCTGGTGAAAAAGAATGCCATGTTCTAATGCAACGGAACGGATGTAACAATTTAGCGAAAGTTCCAAAGCCCCTGCATTCTGCAATAGAACTTTAACAAAGATTAACCTCTACGGAGAAATGTCACTTTGTGCTTTCATTGACCCTTATTTTAGTGCGGTGTTTAGATAAAAAATACGAGATGAGGAAAAGCAGAGATTAGTTGTCCATTGTACAGTCTGAGGCGACGTTTCATTTGCGAACATAAAAAAAGAATATCTCAGAATTAAGCAGGCCAAAACTTGACAAGTATAATTGCTCGCAGTTTATTGAAAGTTCTGTTGAAAAGAAAATTTTCCTTATTGACAGGTAAAGCCTGAAGAATTCTGTCATAGTTCTTTCAACATTCGTGTTCGGTAGCAGTAAAAAGCGTCACTCATTTTATCGTCTGCGCAGGCAACAAAAGAAAAGTGTTGCCATTCTTGAAAAGATAAATCATACTCGCGTAAGATTTAAAGATAAAGATTGCATTGTTTTGTGCCCGAAAACTCGACAAATAGTAATTAGGTTCAAAGGTATTTTCAACTAATCATAAACTGTCACTTTATGAAAAGAAGCCAGATTGCATTTTTTAAAAATAGATGTTTTTCGTGATGCTTTATATTAACGTATTAAACAACTGTCAATTTAAATAAAGCATTTTGAATTCCGATGAAATTTACACGCCAGCATGAACCGGAAATTGTTTCACCTGACGTAAAGGAAAACATTTTAATTTAGACATTGCAAAAAAGGGCATATCGCTCAACGGTGATAGCTAAGGTAAGTCTTAAAAAAATAAATAAATAACGGGAGTGCAGACAAAAGAGAAAACTTGAACAATTACGTGTGCAATTGTAAAACAGCAATCGAAAACTTAGTACTATGAAATGAATAAAAATAAACAACGTTTTTAAAAGGTTAAATATATACATTAAAAAAAGTTTTAAACTCAGCAAACAGCTGTTTCGGGGATATAAAATGCAAGCCCCATCATCAGTGTATAACAATACAATAAGAAAAAGGTTCACATCATCACATCCCCAAGACTGTCAAGTGAACTACAGTCTTTGGCCTGTGATCCTATCTTTTTCTTTGTATTTTTATGCACTGATGAGGGCTTGCATTTTATAACCCCGAAAGAGCTGTTTGCTGAGTTTTAAACTCTTTTTAATGCATATATTTGCACTTTTTAAAACGTTGTCTATTTTCACTCATTTCACTCAATTACGTGTGTATTCCTTGCGTCGTCAGTGGTTTTTCCCTATCCCAGAAATGTCCCACACGCCTTCAAAAAAAAAAAAAAAAAAGCAATTTCGTAGTTTATTACTGCAAGATGACTACAAAATTAACTGTATCATACTGTAATAACAGCAACTATTTTTTCCCGTGTGCTGACTATTATCCAATATAGTTCGCACCGTTAGAGCTTTCAGTACCGTTATTGACCAGCAGAAAATGGTTGAAATATTTTCAACTTACACTTTACATCGCCTTTTACCCAAGAACCGACTTTCGTTTCTACTTAATGGTATTCTTAAGAAAACCGTCGCACAAAAATTCAGTTTTAGGAAACACATTACAATTCCCATCACGCAAAAAACGCTTTTTCCAGCCACCAAATAAATAAGTTTCATTAAAAACCGCTTTTGTTTTGAAATGAAAAAATCCAAACAAAGCAAAAAAATATATATATAATAAACAAGAGCACATTATGTTTTTGAAATCGCGTACGCAAGCAGTACTCAGCGCATATAGATTAAAAAGTCGGTGCGGGCTGCATTTTAAGTGCATACCCCGTGCTCGCGTGCAGACACAAAGCACATCGAAGTCATTTACATGAGCATATTATGGAACATCGCCGTTGTTCGAATATGTATTACAACTCCCCTTGCCTCCCCCGCACATTCTCATAAATTTTATGAGCTCACCTTGAATGGGAAATAAAGCAGAATGCTCCGTAATTTACCAAATTTCAGGATTGCGTTATTTTTGTGGAATACAGGGGTGTAAAAAAAGGAACGGAGTGCATCACGCAGGCAGTAGCTTTTCATTTATTTATTTATTTGTTTATTTTTTTCTCTCTTCATGTTTATGGGGATAATAAATGTGAGAAATAAATAAACGGATCAAAATCGAGTTCGCAAATGCTTTTTGGGAAAGCCTTGAAATGGCTATAGTATTAAAAAAATATTCATGTAATGAGAAAACAAATATAAGAGGAAGCTAGGAAGATTTATAAAAAAAAAAAAAAAATCTTTAATGCTTTTCCTTTTCTAAGCTCATTTAAAGAACGATATATGTGTGATTTTTTTTTTCTGCCCTGGCAATTCATGAGAGAATAGTTGTGGGTTGATTTAAATAGCTCAAATTTCAACCTAAAATAATTTCAGACCAGATTAATGAGTTTCAGATGCGCCGATAACGTTTAAAAATTTATAAAATTCACTGAGTTTTAAAGCAATCCGAAATTATTAGTAAGATCTAATAATTTTGGACAAACACGGAGCATCATTTAATAGAACTTAACCATTTAATTCCCGGTTTTTGAATTTCTGAGTTATATTACAGTGAAATGTGTGTATAACGATACTCAAGGGACCGAGAAAAAATATCGTTATAGACAGATTATCATAATAGACAGTTTGAGCAAAAGAGTAGATGATAAGATGGCTGGGACCAAGCCAAAATATCGTAATAGGCAAATTTATCGTTATGTACAGTATCGTTATACACAGGTTTCACTGTATTACGATTCCTGATTACTTTTGGAACTACACCAAGAAAAGGGGTCTACGGGAAATTCGAAAACTTGGCAAGGGGTCCACGGAACAAAACAGTTTGGGAACATCTGATTTGGAAGGCATATAAAAATCATATACAGAAAAGTTGAAAACGATTTTATATTTGTTTAGCTATACCACATTAGAAATGCGGATAAGGACACAAATAAATCTACTAAAATTTTAGAATCATAGAACTTATAGCTATCAACAGAGCCATACATAGGGATTAAAAATATAGATTGATTCAGGAATAAGCATAAAATATATAAATCGTCATATCAACAACTACATATACGGAAAAATCATTAATATTGTAATAAATGAAAATAGTAACGAAGGGATTAAAAAATAGGGGAAAAGAGTTTTAATAAACAAATTGAAAAAAGCAAATGCTATTATTCATAAAGAAATCTGATAAATTATATATATTTCAAGCAAAAGTTAACCGATTAAAAAATAAACAATTGCACTTAAATACATTAAAAATATTATTACATGTTTTAACTTTTATTTTTTAGATTCTGTATTTTCCTTCCTTCCGCGCAATACCTTTTTCAAAACACGAATATAACTCAAATTAAAGCTTATAAATTGCGAAGATTCAATAATGCAACAAACCCATCGTTATTTAACCGGACAAAAATATGATACCTAATATGTTGTTTAATTCATACTTTTTACAATTTAATATTACTTTTAGGTTTTCAGAGCTTGAAATTCGTAGAAATACAAAAATAAAGAACACTATTAAATTTCAGTAGAACCAACAATTTTTACTGTTTTGGAAAATTTACTATTTCAACAGTTTTTTGAATATACTATGAAAATCAACTGTTGTCATGAAACTGTAATCAAAAGTTTTTAGTTTATATTTCCATATTCTCTGTGGATATTACACAACGGCTTCCTTTTAATTATACCGAACCGCAATACATCAGTTCACGAAAATATTTCAGTTCAACAGAACACGAAATGCTATTCATTCCCAAAATAGAATGCATACGTAATTTCGTCGTATTATTTTCTTGATTTCATCTCTCTCACAGCAGAAGTCATTAAAAACATGGAATGTTTTAAATTATATCTCTCACGTGGGGGTATTCACATAATTTAAAACATGTTTGAAGAAAAAAAAAATAAATATTACATGGCGGCTTTTGGCAACAGTTGGGAGCCCGTACAGCTGTCGAGAATGCTATTTATTTATTTATTTATTTTTCTTATCTCACAGACGATCTTTTTTCCGCTCTACGAATATTAGAGCAATTTAATTTTAATCTTTTTTACTCCCACAAAAAGAAATTTCTAATTTTCGGCTTTTGTTCATTAAAAACATGCGTTCAACAATTCTATAATTTCGCATCAACTACAGGTTGCCGAAAATTGGAATAGGAAACGAATGCTGTTTACAAGACTTCGGATTTAATTAAACGTACTGTTGCGTGGAAGCGAAATAAGTAGATTTTAATGGAGTATATATCAACAAAAGCGAATGAAATGGCATAACAAATGGAATTCAACCTAACCTTGAAGATCGAGCGTTGAAATAGCTCAAATTTCTTCTCATATTCTTCTTCCAAAGCAGCAATCTTGCCAGAAAATTGCCTGGGCTGTATAAAAGTGAGAATTGTATACACAGATCAAAATTTCAACAAACAGTTCGCTTTTGAAAATTTGATGTTAGAATATGCAATTTGGCCACAAAAGAATAGAGCACTAATGTGATATCAACTGCGGGAGCTGACTTAATGGTAAGGTAGGAACTGTGAATTTAAAGCAGACAGGTGGAAGGAAATTCTTGGAATTTCTTTAATAGGCAACTTTTGATGTCTTAGAGATAAGAACTCGAATGAAAAAGAATGGAACATTTCCCCTCACTATGATTTGGTCTTCGAGTTTGGATGTTTTCGAGGGTTTTATAATTCCCAAAACATTTTTTCCCTTACGTAAATAATTATATTTAGGGATCATATAGCAGGACCAGAATTAGAGTAGACATGCAACGTCAATTTTCTGGGAGCCATCAAGAACAGGTGTTGAGGTTCTTTTATAAAATAATGGTTCTAAGTGCATAAATTTAAAAAAAAAAAAAAAAAAACCCACTCTAAGGTAGGAATTCAAGTGAAACATGGACGATCGCAACTCACCAATGCAATCGCAAATTCCCAAATTTGGATTCAAGTGAAAAGTTGCAATCGCTACGAGATGCGATTCTAATGTGATTCGAATTCCAGTAGCGATTGCAATTTTGGTATATTGCGATCGCCTCGAAGCGATTGCAATGGTGTTTCACTTGAATTCGGCTCTGAATACAAAAGAGGAAAAAAATGCAAAAAATCCATCGTTCCTACGTTTGGTAAGACATTTTTGGTGGAAGAGAATTCAGTGCATTTTATGTGCGTATGAGCTGTAAAAGTTTGCATTTATTGTTTTCACACGACATAGTATGTGTATCTATGTTACGCCACGTGCCCACTTTTTGTAATAAAAACAAAAATGCTTCAGAACTGGAAAGTTTCGACTTTGTTTTTTTCTAGCTATCTTTACCAAACTTTTTATATGTTTTTGTTCTGTAACCAATATAGTGAAATAAATCATAAACTGCGACTGAAACTTCTAAACTTTTTGAACAAGATACAATACCATCATATAGGAACATTAATTTAATACATTTTAAGTTAGACTGATTTATATTTTTTCTGTTTTCAACAAAATGAATCGGCTTCCTTTTTTGGCAAAATCCCAAATTATCTGACTAACACGAGAAATGATCTTCGAACTACCCATAACTTATTTTACGACTTCATAAAAATCGGTCGTTCGGATTTATTTTTCAGCTGTACAGAACTGAAGTGAAGAGTAATTAGAAAAGTATTTGGAGAGATAGAAACTATTTTTTTTTGCGGAATAAAATAATCTTTTCTAATGGCGCAGACAGAAAGCAGTATTTCAAAATCATACTTTTTATAGCTCAATGAAATTCAATTTGGTGAAATTGTCATAAAAAATTCATTTATAAAAGAAATATTTCCAGGACAAGACATAAAATATCTTGTAAATTATTTTTACGAGAGCGCTCCATAAAATTTTTGTCGTAATGTAAAAAGTAATCAGTAATTTCACCTTGATTTTTCATCATAAAAATTGGTTAGCATTAAGCGTAATGAAAAGGACAAGCTACGACTGAAAAATATTTCTTTCACTATCGATTTACTGTAAAAGCGCTTATTTTTGATTTCGTGGGCTGGAACTTTCGTGAATTTTATATGAGCAGAGCCGAAAGTTGAAAAATCCACCGGGTAAACATTTGCCCATACTTAACCCTTCACTGCATAGTGTGCATGATCTGGCGCAAACCGCCCCCCAAAAAAACCTCATATATTCCTCTGATATTTAAATACAGTTAAACTGAGCTTTGTGCCTCTTCTGGAACATTGCTATAACAGTTTACTGTGATTTTTATGCACTAATTAGTTGCACTAGTCTAAGTATTACAGTTCTTGCTTTTGAAAAATAGAGTGTCTGCATTACGGTAAAAAGTGTGCTTAATCGTTATTTCCTCTGTTCTAAAAATGTTTAAATATATATGCTGTACTTAGTGGCAAAAATTTGTCTGTTCAACTTATGGCACAAAACGCATTGTAGATTATTGCACTTATCAATATAAGCATATACTATGTGCTTTGTGCCATATGTGAAACAAACAGTTAAAACATTACTTTTGGTTTGGTCAAATTGGGTCATTTTTGGTAAAATTTTTAAGATTAATTTTTTTCTTCGTTTTTCCTGAACTCAAGGCTATTTAAAGGTAACATATGATTTTTTTCATGAAAATATAAAAAATCGTGCAGTGAAGGGTTAAGCGTTTTGCAATTGCGATGAGCTAGCGAGATTAGCAGTTTATACAGCATACGTAAAAACAAAATTAAAAAGTATATAAAATAAAATTGAAGAAAAATAACGTTATTAGAGTATAAAATTGAAAAAATACGCTTTTAAATATAGTTCAGCCTTTAGTATTAATAATAGTATTAAATATATTACTTTTATATTTGTGAAGAACGTGAATTTCATCTCTCATTCAGAGTTACATACATACATACAAACAAACAAACCCACACGTGAAACTCTAATAAAAGCTTATTAAAAACAAGTGAGACTCATATTATAGATTTACAAGGAGTCTCTTATACTCGGTTACTTTAAAAAAGTCGTATCAAGTTTAGAAATTTTGCGTCGTCTCCATGGAAACCGCACGAAAGAAAACAGCTCCACTCGGTTTTTCATTTATTTTATGTTTATCGAATGAGGCTTACGCTTTTATTTATATTCTCATGTCTCAGTTATTTCTCAACGTTTTCCAACAAATCTAGTCCTATACAAAAAAAAGAAGAAAAAATCTAAGAATATGTTGTGCTTTATTAACATTGATTTTTCAATAGAATAATAGTTTACGCACAAAGCAATTTTATCCGCTTGCATTTAACCATTGTTACAAAAGCTAAGTGGGGGAAAAGTCCATAGCGCAGTAAATATGAATAGCATCGGGGGAAAAATGCGGAGAGTGGGAAATTAATTTTACTTTGTGACGACTCTTCTCGTTACACTCGTTACACGGGGTATAATCAACTATTTAAAATTCTGATGTTAAGTCTAATGTTACTCTAATAATATATAGAATTGACAGACCAGTGAATGAACACTTAAGCTTTATCTTGGGTATTCTTTCAGCGTTTAATTGATTGTCACATAATTTGCATGCTTTGTAGAAAAAAGCTATTGTTTCGAAAAATGTAAATGGCTCAAATTACTAGGGTTGACAGACCAGTGAATGAACACTTAAGCTTTATCTTGGGTATTCTTTCAGCGTTTAATTGATTGTCACATAATTTGCATGCTTTGTAGAAAAAAGCTATTGTTTCGAAAAATGTAAATGGCTCAAATTACTAGGGTTGACAGACCAGTGAATGAACACTTAAGCTTTATCTTGGGTATTCTTTCAGCGTTTAATTGATTGTCACATAATTTGCATGCTTTGTAGAAAAAAGCTATTGTTTCGAAAAATGTAAATGGCTCAAATTACTAGGGTTGACAGACCAGTGAATGAACACTTAAGAAAATTTTCAATTTCAAAAATTCATAGCTTCGGAAAAAATAGTAGCATTTGCCTCATACCAGTAAAAACACTTCAGATGATACACGTAGTATTTAAAAAAAGTTGGGACAGCTTTTATGGTTCTGCATGTAGTTTTATGGGCGGTTGAAACGAAAAAAAGTACCCAGACCCAGTGAATGAACACCCCTACCAGGGAACAAATGCACCATTTTCTAGTCATTTTCTTTCGGTAAATGTGTAGAAAGGAGATAGTTCTGCTAATTCATCTAAGAAAAAAGATTCAAAACCTTATTTCTTAGAAAAAATGCGAGGCACTAAAATAAATGCTAAAGTAGTTAGAGCATTTGAAATTGACTTAATGTGCTTCTCTTGCAACGCTATAATATGCTCTCTATTTTTAATCGAGAAATAACACATTTTAATGCAATTTGAAAAAAAAAAAACTGCATTTTTCTAGTTTTAAATCAGGACAGCAGGAAAAAGCTTCAAAATCGTATTATATTCGGTTTCAATCAAGCAGAAAAATATTTAAACGTTGAGCCTGTCTGATAAAATAAACCATCCTTTCCTAAAAATCGGCTGCGAATTCTTCGATTAACAGAACTCATTTCCGCTTAAGTACCGTTTGGAGCGAAAGGCGTAAATGATGATCAGGGCCGTCGCTAGCTGAAATATCTGGGGGGGTGCTGAGAATTTGGCGGCCCTGGGCTGTGGGCTCATCATATAGGGGCGGGGGGGGGGGGTTCTCCCTTGAATTATTCACCATTCCAACCCACTCCACAGCATTATAGCAGTGGAAAAGGCGAGAGAATGATTCTTCAAAATTAATGCAAGAAAATTTTGAATAGTAGTTTTGTAAAATTTCTGCATATTATTGCTACAAAATTTTTTTTTCTGAAGAGAAAAAGTGCACCATTCCCCTTTTATTTATTTTTATTTATAAAAACTGACAATAAAAGAAATCACCTTTCATAGTTTGGAGCTAATTTGTAAATCTTTTATAAATATTTTGTTTAAATTTTGTGGATCAAAAATGCCCTTGCATATAAGTCGCATAGTTCAGTCATAATGTGCAAAGAAAAGGGCTAAATTCGCAAATTGCGATGTAGTTTTGATTTTTGAATGTTATTTGGGTCCCCTTAGGTAGTGTAAATCTAAGTTTGCAGTTTTCTAAAACTTGTGCTTGCCGCGTAACTCGCGAAAAACTGCGAAATTTTCCGAATTTTTTCATTGTTTCTTTTTTAACTCCTTTACTATTAGTCTTATAGAGCTTCACTTGTGCTTGAAATGTTTCAAATTTAGTGTTATTAAAAATGATTATTCACATGTATATTGAATAATCAAAAAAATTTTTCATTTTTTCACTGGAACAGATATGTTTTTCTTTCGCTATTGTAAAGTAAAAAGTTAACCTACAGACTTCCTTTTGAGCTTAACTGAAAGCCTATAGAATTTACTGTAACTTCATGCTCATTTTGTTTCTTGAGGAGTAAAAATTAATGTCGGTATTTTTTCCGAAATGTGGTCAAAGCATAAAAATATCGAAATGCAATATCTCTTAAATCGTTGGTCTTACAGAGCTCCATTTGAGCTTAAAATGTTTCAAATTTATCGTTTTTTTAAATTGGGTATTCACATATATCATCAAAAGTTATAGTCCGAGAGCCAGGTGAAAATTTGGTTAATTATTTCCTCTCGATAGATAATTGGCCATACGCATCAGACAACAGTATCATAAAGCCCTATGACCGTCAGCTGCGGCACAGTGGGGGGGATGAGTAGTTGTAACCTCCCACGCTTGAAGAAAAAAAAAAAAAATTCACTCATTTCCTCTCGCCTAAAAGTTTACCAGATGATAGCTTATATGTAACTATTGATAAATATATACGTCAGCTGGCTGTATCTCGGTGGAAAAATTGTCAGCTGATACTTTGAAGGTCGTTACGTAGAAGTTAGCTAGAAGCATTTACTGACTACACTGTTCGACAAAAAAAACCTTGAAAATGCTTCTGGTATTTTGAAGGCTGATTCTTATGTAAAATGACCCCCTGAATCCGAATATGATCCCCGTTTTCCCCCATCACGTCCCAATTTTTTTTTAAACGCCCCCCCTTTTTTTCATTTTTCCTTAGTTTCAGGGCTATAATATTTTTTTTGGAGGGGAAAGGAGCCTTATATTCACCAATAAATTTTTTTAAAGGTCAAGAGAGACTCAAAGTTTAAAATCATGAGCACCGAGAAAAAAAATCGGGGAACTTGGGGGGGGGGGGGGTGGCCCCCCAAAATATTTGAAAAATCACCAAAAACGATCTTTTTATTCTAGTTTCTTTAAAAAGACCTTTAAAACATTTTTTTCGGTGCAGAACCAGAGTATAGGATCCGCTCCTATGGCTCCTGGGTCAGAAAAAATTTTCACGCTGTAAAATTAAAAAAAAAAAAATAAAATAAAATAATGCTTTAAAAATCGCACTTTGCACTCGAGTTTTAAAGCAGGTTTTCAGCCAAAAAAAAAAAAAAAAAAACAAAATTTTGGCTGATTCTTATGTCAAATGACTCCCTATTTCCAAATATGACCTCAGTTTCCTCCCTCCACCCCCTCTTTCCAGAGAGTCCCCCCCCCCCCCAATTCAGAGTCATTTTACTAATTCGGAGGGGAAAAGTACATTACGTAACCCGTTAACATAATTCTAAAAGGCAACAGAGGTTCAAAGTTCAAAATCATGTACATGTGTACCAAAAATATAAACTATGGCGGTGTACCCCCCCCCCCCCAATAAAAAAAAAATCTTCTTTTCTTGTTTTTCTAAGAGACGTTTTAAACCTTTTTTTTTTTTTTTTTTTGTGAAAAATCAGAGTATTGAATTTTCTTTTCTTTTTTTTTGGGGGGGGGGGGGGAGGGGGGAGGTATACCTCCCTAGTTTATATTTTTGGTACACATGTACATGATTTTGAACTTTGAACCTCTGTTGCCTTTCAGAATTATGTTAACGGGTTACGTAATGTACTTTTCCCCTCCGAATTAGTAAAATGACTCTGAATTGGGGGGGGGGGGACTCTCTGGAAAGAGGGGGTGGAGGAGGGAAACTGAGGTCATATTTGGAAATAGGGGGTCATTTGACATAAGAATCAGCCACAATTTTGTTTTTTTTTTTTTTGGCTGAAGACCTGCTTTAAAACTCGAGTGCAAAGTACGATTTTTAAAGCATTATTTTATTTTTTTTTTAAATTTTACAGCGTGAAAATTTTTTCTGACCCAGGAGCCATAGGAGCGGATCCTATACTCTGGTTCTACACCGAAAAAAATGTTTTAAAGGTCTTTTTAAAGAAACTAGAATAAAACGATCGTTTTTGGTGATTTTTCAAATATTTTGGGGGGCCACGCCCCCCCAAGTTCCCCGATTTTTTCTCGGTGCTCATGGTTTTAAACTTTGAGTCTCTCTTGACATCCAAAAAAATTTATTGGTGAATATAAGGCTCCTTTCCCCTCCAAAAAAAATATTATAGCCCTGAAACTAAGGAAAAATGAAAAAAAAAAAAAAAAGGGGGAGGGCGTTTTAAAAAAAATTGGGACGTGATGGGGGAAAACGGGGGTCATATTCGGATTCAGGGGGTCATTTTACATAAGAATCAGCCTTCAAAATACCAGAAGCATTTTCAAGGTTTTTTTTTGTCGAACAGTGTAGTCAGTAAATGCTTCTAGCTAACTTCTTCCGACCTTCAAAGTATCAGCTGACAATTTTTCCACCGAGATACAGCCAGCTGACGTATATATTTATCAATAGTTACATATAAGCTATCATCTGGTAAATTTTTAGGCGAGAGGAAATGAGTGAATTTTTTTTTTTTTCTTCAAGCGTGGGAGGTTCCAACTGCTTATCCCCCCCACCGAGCCTCAGCTGACATTCACGAGGCTTCATAGTTCGATTTTCTGTTGCGTTTTACTAATTATCACTTGAGAGGAACTTGGTCATATATATCTGTTACTGGCTCTCGGACTATTACATTGTTTAGGAGTTATAAAGAAAAAAGTAAAAAGAGTCGGAACCTTTTCTCAGTTTTGCGTAAGTCGTATACAGTACATTAGGACATGCTGTACGTATGTCGAAATTGACCTGTAAGATTTTTCTTAATTATGAAAATAACGTTGTAATATAGTGTTACACTTTTTTATACCATTCTTTTTTTTTAATCGTCCAATCCTCCTTTCTTCTTGTCTGAAACAATTTCTTTAATTTCTCAAAATAATCAAAATTTCCGTTTTTTTTTTTTTTTTTTTTTTTTTTTTTTTTTTTTTTTTTTAATGATTTTAAATGAAATATTGATTCTACGGACGTTTTTGGGAGCTTAAAGGAAAGCCATTAAAATTTGCAGTAATTTCCTGTCCGTTTTGTTTCTTGTAGAGTAGTAATTCATATCGATTATAAGTCCGAAATATGATCAGAGCGTAATTTTTTCACTTTTCGCAAAAAATGGCTAATTTTCGGAATGCAATATGTCCTAAACCGTTGGTCCTACAGAAATCCACTTCTGCTTAAATTGTTCAAAATTTAGTGTTCTTTAAAATGATTATTCACACGTTTAATCAAAAGTTTTATTGGTTAGTCGTTATAAAGGAAAAACTGAAAAAAATCAGGAAATTTTAGTTTTTCGTGAGTTACGCCGCGAGCACAGGGTTTTGAAAACTGCAAACTTAGATTTACACTACCCTAGGTGACCCAAACTACGTATTAAAAAATAAGGACTACATCGCGATTTACAAATTTAATGTCTAATATGACTGGACTAGCAGCTGAATTTTAGCAGAAATGAGAAGTCGGGAGAGAAAAAGTTCGTCTGATATGCGAGCTTTTCAAATACTATCTTTGTAGTTTTACGATTTCAAGTGATAAAATTTCATTAAATGAATCATTGTAAACTTGACGCGAATAACCGAATTAAACTGGTGATCAATAGAAAATAACTCTTTACATGCTATGTCTCTTAAATTGATTAAAAATGAGAGGGAAAATATACAACAAAAACTGAGTTTTTCTTATTATTTTAGAATTATTTAAAAGTATGCAACTCATTCGAAACAAATGATTGAAAAACGTTTCAGACAGTTATTAAAGTATATAAAATTATCCCCTTTTTTAATTAACATCTACTAGATTAAGCCAGCCTCTGTTAAAGTCATAACACCAATTTTTCTAGAGGTACTTCTAGAATCGAGGAATATTAATTCTAAACAAGCTTCGGAGTTATTAATTAAAACTTCTGCTTCTATGTGTTTATTTTTAGTTTCATATGACAGCTTAACAAAAAATAACATTGTTAATAGAATACTTCAAAATCAAAACTTAAATTTAAATGACGCAAAAAAAAAAGAAAAAAAAAACCTGTCAAATAAAGGTTAATTTTTACAAATAAAAACACATTATAAAAGTACAAGTAAAGAGAGCTGTAATTTCCTTTAATTCCTTTAATTCAGAAAACTTCTGTACTTTTATACATTATAAAATATAGCTGTATAAAGTATAGCTGTAAAATATATCGTTTCAGGTACTTCAATTTTCCGCGGGCTATAAGAAATTCCCGTTGATTTTCGACACAAAACGGCGCCTTTTTTCTGCAAAACAGCCTGTACAATTACATTTTAGTCCCGTGCATTTGTTTGTTTCCTTTTTCCAACGAAAAAAACGATCAATGAGCAGTTTTGCGTCGTTTGACTGCGATGTGTGTTAGAAAAAAAAAAAATCTGGAGTATCACAGTAACTTATATCGTGTGGGCCGTGTGTACAATATTCACCAATATATGCGATTTTCATTTTGATGGTCTGAGGAGGTTGAAAGAGCCTCTTCAATGCCGCAGAGAGGGCAACCGAATTTAATTCCCCCCCCCCTTTTTTTTTTAATTTCAGCATAATAAACGTTTATTATTATTATTATTATTTCTTCAAATTTACTACATAAAAAAATTCGTTCGGTCCCAACACAAAGTGAAAAGTGATAAATTTTCTTTTTAATGATCTTCAGTTTAAACATTGCACTATCTTTCGATAATGGTATTTTGTGTAATTTTCTTTAATTTAAATTTATTTAAAATATAAAATTTGGCGGCCCCTGCATATTATCTTTTTTCCCCTTTTAATTATTGCATCGATCATTTATTTTAATTTATTTAAAATATAAAATTTGGCGACACTCAGCATATATTCTTTTTTTTTTAAATATTGCATCGATCTTGTTGAATTATGTATATATAATTCGATTTATGTTTTATTAATTTAACTAATTTTAGTTACAGAGGTTAGCGTACCTTTTAAAGCTCTCGCACATATTAACACAGTACTTTTTTTTTTCCAAACTGGGCAGGGCGACCAAAAGTTTCCCGTTTACATGACCCCATGAACGAGAAAATTTCGTATTTTTCGCAACGAATATTGCTGTGAAGGAATCTTAACTATTTTTCGCGGCCCCAATTACTTATTTTGGATAAGTAATAATTGGGGCCGCGGAAAATACAGGACATTTTTAAAAAAATCAGGTTTACTGATATTCTTAATAATGTTTAAATTATTCCGCTTCTCTTTTAAATTTCAGTCCTGAAATATTTTTCTAAAATTTCATTTTAATAATAAAATAAAATCGGCGGCCCCTTTCTTCAGAAAAGTCGGGGGGTGTAGCACCCCCCCACACCCCCCCTTGCCGACGGCCCTGATGATGATAATGATACCGATAATGATCTTCGCAGACGACACAAAAAGCGATATTTTGACGCTGAATGAAAAAGTATTGCCCTGAGTGACTAACGAAAATTTGATGGTCGGAACACAACTAGGTTACAGTTGCGAATAAATGCAGCAACGGAACGAATGGCCGCGTAAGTGCCATTTTGCGTACCATCATTAGGTATCAGTCGGATAATATTTGTGGTTGAGTCAAAGAAGGAGTTATTTAGTTGGGATCCATTAGGTTGAGTTTGATTTATGGACAGTGTGTTACACGTATTTATTAGCCGGACTGCATTGCCCAAATAAGGGTGTGAAATTAGACCAACGCTTTTTACGTTTCGTGGCCGAATTGTGTTACTGTAATTTTTCTGAATCAGAAACTATGTATTAATTCTTTGTAATGAAAAGCTGTGTATAAGAAAGAAAGGTAAAATTAAGCAGGAAAGAAGACTTTAATATTTATTAGATTTCCGTCACATTTAGCGTGAATCATAATACTTTACTAGTGCTAAGCGCAATTCTTTCTCCCTGTTGGTGGGTGTCTGTCTGTCTGTCTCTCTTTTTCTATCTATCTATCAATCTCTCTCTCTCTCTCTCTCTCTCTCTCTCTCTCTCTCTATATATATATATATATATATATATATATATATATATATATATATATATATATATATATATATCTGTGGCTTGGTTCTTAAAGGGCCTAAGTCAAAAATTTTAGTTTCGAGAAAAAGGAAAAGAGGCGATGAAAGATATTTGAGATGTTTTAGAATGCTATAACTTTCTTATATTAAGATTCCAATTTTTTTTTTTTTTGGTATTTGTTTATTGTTAGTGTAAAGAAACATTATTTTATCAAATGAAAATTTTTTACCTGTTACTATTTTATGCAAATATTATGACATTGTGTGTATATGACATTGGCTGACATTATAATGGAAATACAACCAATTTTAGTTGATATTAGACATTGGCCTTTGTAGAATTAGAGTTTTACTAAATTGGAAACTTTTGATGTAAATAACACAGAATGTGAAAAAATTGACATTGGCCCTTTTATAACCAAGCCACAGATATATATCCAATATATATATATATGTACTTTTAAAGACTAGTTTAATCAACACTTGCCATCGCAGTGAAAAAAAAAAAAAAAAAAAAAAAAAAAAAAAAAAAAAAACAGTAATTGTTATAAAAGCTTCTGCAGTAACTTGATCAAAGCAAACTTCAAAATTTGTGATTGATTTAGGTCCTGAAAAGACTGATTAAAAATTCTAAGAGACTGCAGCATTCTCTCAAGTGCATTTCGTGCACTGGCGTAGCTAGGGGTTGGCAGGAGTGGCTCTTGACACGGGCGCAGCAATCAGGGGGGCGGCATTTTGACCGATTTAAAAAAAAAAAAAAAAAAATTGGTCATGTCCAAACAGACTAAAAAATGAAAATTTAATAGACACCCCGAGCAGCGCAAACTGCGCCCCCCGGCGAAAGATAAACCGTACAAAATGTGCAACTTCGTTTTGGTAGATTTATATGGGGTCTAAAAGAGATAGAAACAAAGCTTTTCTCTCCGCTTCTTTCCAGCCGTTTTTTTTCACGATATCACTTCAACTTATCAATTACATACTATACTTCGGAAATAACGTTCTACGATTTTAAAAATCGGCTAGCTTTTGTTGAAAACATTTTGGAATGCAATTTTATGATGACAGAAAATAATTCCTCAGTTGTTAACAATTTATCTGTGGTGAAAACTAGCGAGAGAATAATATGTATTTCTCAAAAACTGGAGGAGGAGGTTTCTAAAAAGCGATAATTGCAAATTTCGCGATTTTAAAAATTTGTACCGAAAGCCTACATCAAATGAAGATTCCAAAAATGAGTAAGTAGCACAAGTACAGCGCGCGATTTTGGACGAGTAACGTTTTAAACGCTGTTTGTGCTTCGATGGCTCAGTATAGAAGGTTTTAGAAGGTTAAAAAAATTAATAAATAAATCTTTTTTTAGTTAGTTTCGATTTCGTATTTTGGAATTTTTTTTATTTTATACGTCGTACTCTAATGAGGTGCTCTCACTTCTAAACTATATATAGCACCACTTTGTTCTTTATACTCATTACCGTTTTAGTATTATTGTGGGAGGGATTGAGCTCGATTTGTAACCCCGCCAGTGCAATAGGTTTTTTGCTCTTTCTATTGTCAAAATAACTAAATATAGCTATTGGTTAATTATGTATTACCGAACAAGGAAACGCCAAGTGAATGTTGAGGGAAGATGCTTGTACTCTACGCTACTGCAGGAGGGGGAGCCATTTTCTCAAACGGTACACAAATGTACGTTCCAATTAGTTTTTTTTTTTCTTTTTTTTATTCTCAGTTCGAGCACCGTCGTTGTGGTACCCGTCAATACCTTCCCTATTGTTGGCCCATGCTTTTAAACGCTGTATTAAAAAAAAAAAAAAATCAAGAAAATACATTTGGTACTTAAGGCCATTGAGGGAATAATTGCCTCTCCTAACTCCCCTCATAGATAATTAATACTATTAAAATCTGTTCGCGTCTGTCTCTCTGTCCGTCTGAGACCGCTGAGAGAAGAGAATCAAACACAGTAGGGGAGACTGGGGACAGTTGTGACAATTTTCATTTGCTCCCCCATAGATCCCTTAGTAATGCCTGTGAACTGGTTTAAAGTTGTTTTTATGTTAAAGTGTACATTTGCCTGCTTATACATACTAAAATTTTCTCCCTAAGTACAATAGTTAACTCACAGGACCAAATTAAACAAAAAAGGAAAGAATGTCACAACCGACCCCACCCCAGGGGCGGTTGTGACAGTGCTTGGGGTCGGTTGTGACAAGTCAAAAAATACAGCAAAACAGTCTAGATCACTTTTAATTTCAAGTAATATTAAATGTAATTTAACATAACCTTCATCTGGGAAAGTTTGACATTTAACAATGTGTCTCGTTCAGTTGAAGTTGCCTTATACCAAGTCTTGCAACAATATCAGGTTTTTGGAATTTCGTAACGTCTGTTTTGGCAACATTATGCACATCCTAAGGGTTCATAGCCGTGTCTGTTCATAACAATTCTCAAGTATCAAAGAAAGATTCTACATTTATTTGTTTTATTGAAACCTGTTACTTTTGAAAGGCTAGTTGCATGAGCTACACGAACAGACGTGAAAAATTTCTATTCATAAATGAAGGAAACCTTTTCTCAGTAGCCATTTCACTCTCATGTCTGCTCTTTCAGCTTATATATAAGCTCAAAAGCACTTTATTATTAGCAATATAACCTATGCTCACGTTGTTTTCATTGTGACATCGCCGGCCGGCTCCATCGCGTTTACGAATGAATGTTTCGTAGCAAAGACTTACGATTAACGTTGCATTTCCAAAGTTGTCCGAAAGAAAAAAAAGTTTCACTTCTTTATAAGCTTCTTTATATTTCATTAGGTCACAGTGCCCTATTTCTGTCTCCTTCAAACATATTATGGGCATCAAATATGATAAAAACATGTTTTACTCGTGTCACAACCGTCCCCACGCAATTTGTCACAACCGACCCCAACCCACTACTTTTGAAAACAGCAATCGCCATGGCAATACAAAATAGCTTACATAAAAAGTAATCACTGCTATTTCACTATTAAGGTTCACTACTAACGGGAAGAAAACTTTCATTTCTCTATCTGTACCTATTTAACAGGAATTACTAAAAGAAATCGAACAAAAAAACTTACTTTTGACTATTAAAAAGTAACCAACCCCTCTGCTAGCGTTAATGTCGCTCGATGGCTACCGCAATGCTTTGACACACATTCAGACAAACATGCTGATACTATCTCTCTTTGCTTCAACCAGGTATTAATTATGGTTATGCTAATATGACGACTGTCACAACCGCCCCGTGTCACAACCGTCCCCAGTCTCCCCTACCATTCTGGGAGGGGAGGGGGTTTGAAATTTTCTAAGGAAGACAATAAGACCAAGACATTTATTTGTTTCAGTTGCCATTTTGGATTAAAGCGTTAATTAAATTTTTTAACTTTTTGAAATTAAAGAGTGTTATTTCTTCTCATTGCCATTTTGAATACGTGTTACAACAAAGTTCGAACAGTTGTTTTTATTCTAATTTATGACTTATATTTTTGTCTGGTATAATTTTGAAAATATGTTTCAAATAAAATTGTAATTGATGTTTTTAGCGGGGACATTAATTGTTTTTGGTAAGGAATTTTATTTGTCATTTAGGGCGAGTGTTAAGTATGCGCTACTTGACATCGTTTTTATTTCTTAGGAAGCTTCGATTGACTTTTTGATTTTTTCCCTTTTTTTTTCGCGAGCCGCTTTATCGGGGAGTAGTTTGTTGAAACTTCTGTCGCAGGCGAACCGCCTTAGCGGCGAGTAGTTTGCTTAAACTTTCCTCACTGCTTTATAGGCAAGCCGCCTTGGCGCCAAGTAGTTTGTTTAAAACCTCCTCACTACTTTAATAGCGAGCAGCTTTGGCGGTGAGTAGTTTGTTTTAACTTTCCCTCACTACTTTAAAGCCCGTGCAACGCCGGGCCCCGCAGTTAGTATTAGTATTAAATATTGGCGGGTCTCTGGAACATTTTAAATACTTAGAATGAAAAGTATTTTCAGATTAATTATGCTTTTTATAGTTTCTTTGATTTCCTAATTACAATAGAATCAATGCTTTGGTTTTTATTTAAAATGCACAAATTAATTTATTTTATACATTCTTCTAGCGTTTTAAAACAAATTCTTCTTAAAATAAACGCTGTTGTGTGAAAAACACACACTGTATTCGATAACGAATTGCAAGTTTTATTTGTTTATTGAATTTGTGAAATGATGGGGAAAGGTAAGAACGCCCCGAACTAAAATTGTTGGAAAGACAATTTTTTTTAAATTGAACAAAAAAATTGTAAAAAATAAAACTCGCATTTTATCCAATAAAACGGAGTATCGTTAAAAATGCTGACAGAAAGAAAAAAGAAAAAAAAAAAAGGTTGCAACATTATCTGCAAATTTTTTGAATAAATAAATCAAAATTTTGGGGGTAAGGACACTTTGGGAGGTCACAATGACCTCCAATCAGTGTGACCTCTGGGGGGCGCAGTTTTTTCAAGTTCGCCACGGGCGCTGGGCCCCGTAGCTACGCTACTGATTTCGTGGACTGATCGACTTATGCTTCAATGGCAAACGATATTTTTATCATTGTACCAAAAAGATTCTGAACTAAGTTCGAAAGCTTCTCTTTGGCGGACGGACTTAGAATAAGACATTGTCCCAAAACCGTCAAAATTCACATTGTTTTTTTCAGTGTCTGAAGGTTGCCTTTGCATTTATTTCATACACAATCCAAAAGAAAGAAAGAAATAAACGAAGATACATATCTGTTCGCATAAAATAGAAAAAGGAAGAATTCATCGATAAAATAAATTACATAATTGAAAATTCTTTCCGTTTCTTTATCCGAATCCATGGGAAATAATATAAATAAGAAAACGCCCTAAGAACATATTCACAGAAAAAATGAAAGTGTTGAGAAACAGGGGGGGAGGGGGGAGAAATCCATTTTATATTTGCAATATTTCATCAAAATGCATTCCAGATATTTTTGGTTAAAGATATTCGGCGAAATTGGATTTCATTTGAAATAACAATGCAGAGGAAGTTTTATCCAACGCAAAGGTTTCATTTTACGAAATTCATAAAAGTTTCAGAATTGTTGTTGCAAAGGACGGCGAAAATTCAAAATTTGAGATCCATATTTCCGTACTCTTAAATATTGAATTAAAATGACAAGAATCGTTAGATGCTTTTCAATTCGATGGAAAGTTAATGCATCCAGCCATGCTGTTCGTTAAGACACTTTACCCGGGAAAAATACTTATGAAAAGTTTGGTATTTCAGTTTTCTGTTGGCAACATTAAAACATGTGTAATATTGATGACGTGAGACTAAAAACATTTGACCCTTTTTGCTCAAAAATTTGAAACTTCAGAATTATTTAATGAATACCTTAAAGTCGAATTTGAAACTTCACTTTTGTATCTTCTTATGATATTATAAAATTTAAAACGTAATCTTTGATTTTTATAACAGAGCAAAAAAATATATAAATAATAATTGAATTCTGAATAAAACAGTTATAATTTCCTTACTAAAATGTTCGCAAGGTATTGCTTTATTTTTCATTCAAAAATTTAAAGTTTATCGTAAGCATTGCAACGGTAATAAAAAAAAAATCAGGCAAAAATTAGGGGGGGGGGGTAATAAAGATATACAGTCATTTTGTATGATTTTCATGTTGATGAAATGAGCATTTGAATATGTTAGCTTGCAAAAGTTGTTATAAATATAATAAATAATAATGTGTTCGAAATACTCCATCAGAGAGTTACTCAGTAATTGAATAGTTTAGCAATGTTATTTGAAAAAATAAGAAAATAAAAAAGTTTGGCTCTTTGTTTATTCATTTATTGACTTACCAGGAAAAGAAATCAGTATAAAAAAATCAATATGACATTTTGGATCAGACTAAGTTTCGTATGCTACCTGAGTAAGTAGGGAATATAACTTATTTCAGCCACCGTTTTTTTTCTTTTTTAATTATTGGAATATGTTTATTGTTTTTATGGCTTAAGAGCCCTAATACGAATTTTTGTACAATAATAATTCCTCATCCACTCTAGTTACAATAGTTACTATTTTTCAATAAGTTCAAATTAAAATAGAAAAATTTCTAATTTGCATCAGCTTCCCTATAGTTGAAATGTTGAAATAAAAGCTAATGAAAATATATTATTTATTTCTGTCAGAGGCAGCACCAATAGACCGCAGTCAAGAGTTCTTTGCGTTCATCAGTCTGGAACAGCCATGAGCAAATGTTATATTTGTAACTGATTTATGATCCAGACGTCACATACTAGACATCGCATCTGGATGCAGTAACAAGCTATTCGGTATTTGACTACATTTTTTTTTTTTTTTTTTGTTTTTGACATCGACAAAGAGGGGATAACTATCGGCTTATTGAATTCCTTTTTTGAATGAGGCTTTGGCAAATGGCAAAATTAAATTTTAACAGAAGTGCAAGTAAAAATAAATATTCTACAAGACTGAAATTTTGAAATATTCAGTGGTTTAACGGTGAAGTAGGTTTGTTTAGTTCTGGACAAACTTCATGTAGATAACGAAATTCAAGCACTAAAAATAAGAATCAATTTATGCTATATGTATTTACATAAATAGGAAATAATGCTCCTAAAATGTTTATTAAACCCTGCATTACTATAAAAAACATACTATTTTTGCATAAAAATAAATAAATAAATGGATGAAAGAAAAATACAGATGAATTTCGGGTGAAGACATATAAAAATTTGTCGAATGTGCATTAAAAAGCTGAGAGCTCGCATCATTCTGTGCTGAAAAAAAGGCTCAATTGTATTCCTGAAACTCGCACACTGTAAAAAATGAGCGTTGCTTTTACAGCACAATACAGCTAATTTTGTAGCAATAAACTGTAAAAATTGTTTATTTTCCAGTAATAAACTGCAAAATTTCTGCTTTTACAGCACTAAACTGTGAAGTTGTTAATTTTACAGTTCTAAACTGTAAAAATGTTGATTTTACAGTAATAAACTGTAAAATTGATAATTTAACAGTTTATTACTGTGCATTTTACAGTTTTAAATTGGAACCCCGGATGAGAGTATTATACTGTAAAAACAACAGTTCCTTTTAGACAGTGTAGGTATGGTACACTGTACTCACTCTTTAGCACACAAGGTATTCATTCTCATTCACTGCAGCATTCCTTTTGAGAATAAAAACTGCAAAAAATGCAGCAATAAACGAAATTCAATTATATCCTCCGCCGAAATAAAAACCACCGAAACAAAAAGTGAGAAACAAAAACTAGATAGATTTTCCAGCCGAATAAAAAACGGACGCATCTCAAACTGCACGTCCAACATTGAGTTCTCCAAGAGTCAAAACATCTCGAGGCTACTTCTGATGTCTCGGCTTTCCCGCCGGATGCGACAAGAAGTGACACTTCGCGACGCCTTGACACGCGGGTGACAGGCGGACCTGTCACTCGACGGGTCATTAGGCCAATGAAGTGACTTGACCACGTGATCATTCCGTCAGAAGAATGTCACCAGCTTTCCGAAATTCTCTCGTATGTATGATCGCCACGTTTATCGACCTTAAGTTATGTTTTTTCCATGGATATCTTGAGATGTCGTTTCCCCCGGAACTCTTGTCGATACATTTTTTTTCCGTAAAAAAACATAAATAACGAAAAGAAAACGAATTATTGTGTGTTTGCTGGCAATTTCTATAATGGTTTTATTTTTATTACTAGCTATTTTTCCATCTTTTTGAATTGAAACTTTTACGCTAGTCTTTTAGAAAATTAGGCTTCGATAGTAACTCTGAATAAGGGCCATGCTCCACATCGACGTAAAGCAGAAAAAATAGGCAGAAGCGTAAAATGGATTCAATGGTATTCCTATGGAAAGTACCCGGATTTTCGGTTTCTGCCTTCAGTTCCGGTCGCGTTTTACGCAGATGTGGAGCATGGCCCTAAGTGTATAAATCTGATATGACTTCAATATTTACTTGAAAGCATAAAGTATATCAAGATCATATTCAGAGCTGCGGAGTCGAAGGGGGGAGGGTGACCGGCTTTAACTACAACTTCGGGATTTTAGAGCTTTCGGCTTCCGACTCCGACAATTTTATAGTTTTCGATTCCTTTACATAAAAAGTCCAAACTCCGACTCATCAGCCCTGATCATAGGTCGTTCCGTTCTTCTTGGATGATATATTACATCCCACAACATTTTGAAATGTTTAAAAAAAACAGCACCCGTATGCACTGTAAAAAATGAATGTTGTTTTTGCAGTATAATACAGCTAATTTTATAGTAATAAACTGCGAACATTGCTAATTTTACAGCAATAAACTAAAATTGCTATTTTTACTGTAATAAACTAAAACTGCCAATTTAACAGTTTATTATCGTGCATTTTATAGTTTTAAACTGGAACCTCTGCTGCCAGTATTATACTGCTGCTTTTGCAGTATAACACAGCTAAATTTTACGGCAATAAACTGTAAAATTGCTACTTTTACGGTTTATCACTGTGCATTTTACAGTTTTAAATTGGAGCCTCAGCAGCCAGAATTATACTGTGAAAACAATAGTTCATTTTTTGTAGTGGAGGTCTTTCCGTTCTCGTTCTTGTAATGATATATTACATCCCATAACATTTTGAAATGTTTAAAAAACCAGCACCCGTATGAGAATCCGAAATGAAGTCAACATCCAACATCCCTCCGCAAACTATCGTTATCACAATAAGCAAGCACCCTCTCTCCCAGCATAAATATATTCGTAACGTGATATATGATTTTCCTTCCACTGTATGCCAACATTAACCCATTCATCTTTCGCTTGCACAATCGTGCACCGTGCACCATCCCTTCTGCGTATCCGGGCATGTCGTTTGTGCACATGCACTGGCCCACGAAATTTCCCCTCAAAGACCCCGGCCCCGCGCATAAACACACGATACCCAGAATGGACGAAAACAGTTTTTTTTTTGCCCTGCAATTGATAAGGACTTATGATAATAGTTATAAAAATGGGACCTAGTTGATATCCTTGCACATTAATCATAGAGAGGGAGGTCGGTGGGAGGTGGGGGGGGGGTGTCTATGATGATGGTGGATGCTTCATTGTTGCTTTCGAGGGGAGGTGTGGTGAGGTTTTATCTGAAAAAAGGGAGAAGTTCTTTTTAATAATCGTGTGAAGGGGCGGTGTTCGAGTTTTCATTTTTCTTCGGGTTTGTGTGATGACGTGATAGCTTTTCTTCAAAAAGATACGTACTTTTTTTAAGCTAAAAATTTCCATTATAAAAAGTTGCTTTCTATTAAATAATCGTTAAAAAAATCATTCGTCCGTAACACTTTATCCAAACTTTAACTCTTAACTGTTCTTTGTAAAATAGTCCTTTTTTTTTGTCCCAAGTTGTTGTCGCTTTTTTCTTTTAAACTTATTTATTTATTTTGTTTTACGATATGTGCTTGGGGAGGGTTTTATCAAACCTATTTTTCGTGAAATCTATTTTGTCAATAAAATTTGATTTTGTGTTCTACATTCTGTTGATTTTTGTTACAATAGATGTTAAAAGGGTATTAACATGAAAAGTCCAAAAAAAAAAAAAAAAAAAAAAAAAACTGGACAGATGAGTTTACACATGTACGTGCATTCGAAGGAGTACTTTCGAAATTTCAATCTTTCGACATAAGATTTGTTAAATATAGAGTTTGATACGTACAAATTGGAAGAGTTTTGGTGTTTTTTAGTGGTATTAAAAATTCGAAAGGAAAGACGTATTGTTAAGAGATTATATTTGCAATAACTACAATAAAAATAAATACTCCAGAAAAATCACTTAATTTGTACAATTATTCAATAATGATAATTACACTTTTCAAATGCAGATTCAAGGTAAAAAAGAAAATTAAAATGAAATAGCAATAATAATTTTTCCAGTGAGAAATTATGAAAAGCATTTTTGTAAGTTTGGAAAAATTTCGGAGGGGGTTTGAACCCTAAAAACCCACCCCTTAAATACGGCCCTGTCTGTACATATCATTATATTTCCGGTTTAAGTCTGAGACCGAGGTTCCATGGTGTGTGCAAAGTAAGGGCCCTGCTCCACATCAGCAGAAAACGCGACCGAAACCGAAGGCAGAAACCGAAAATCCGGGTACTTTCCATAGGAAAACTATTTAATCCATTTTACGTTTCTGCTTTATTTTTCTGCCTTACGTCAATGTGGAGCAGGGCCCTAAGTGATGGAAGGGGAAAAGTCTGATCAACACAAAGGCTCAAATTTAAGTTAAAACACATGACAAGTGTGATGACCGGGCTCCACACATCGGCAGAAACTCGACCGAAACCGAAGGTCAGAAATCGAAAATCCGAGTGCTTCCTTTTTCCCTAAAATAGGAAGTACCCGGATTTTCGGTTTCGGTCGATTCTGTAGCGCCTACTTTATGTTCATTAGAAATAACAGCAATAGAATAATGCAATAAAAGTCTGAGAACTGTGTGTACAAAGAGCCTTAAAACGAATTTTGTGTGATTCATCGCACTGCTGTCCAATTCGTGTTTTTTTTACTGTAATTTACTTAAATTATAGAATCCTAAGCGTTGGAGTACCATGTATTGACTCCGAGATAAGCAAAAGGGCTTAAAACCCAAGGTTTTGGAAGATAACCTCTCCTGGTTCTTGGTTTCCACAAAAAATCATTAGTTAGCACTAATTCATAAATTGCAATTTTTGCTATTACCTTCCCTTGCTTTCAAATACCTCATATCTTGCAACCCTTCTTTTAATACATTTATGCCTAGCGTCCTTTTTTAGGGACGGTTCAAAAAAGGGTCTGAATTTCCCAAAAATGAGCATTTCAACCAAATAATAGTGTTTAATTTGTACCTTGGTATTGTTTCAATTCGTTATTAACAGATTGCAGCACATAACTATTGTAAAGTGCGTTCTGTAGCAGTTATAATATGATGTTTATCAAAAATGACATCGTTCGCAATCTCAAGAAAAAAAGCTAAGTTTTCAAAGTTATTCCCAGCTTCCCAGTTTATGTCAATTGCTGATTTTATTTCTTCTTATAAAATTTCTTTTTAAATATTATATCGTAGGCAGGAAAAAAATGTTAGTAAAAAAAGTATGTATCCTCTGGGGTCTATCTTAACTTTTAAGGGACTTTTTTTCTTTCCTTGATAAAAAGATTATTTTTTACATAATATTTTTTTTATTATTTTTCCTGTCCATTAAACACTGTTTGTAACCAGTATACAAAATATCGTTGGAAAAAAAAATGTCAGGCATTAACGGGTTAATAGCAGAAAATTGTCTTCCCCAACTATCGAACAGCTATGACAGAAGCTTTTACGTGTCGATTTAGGAGACACCAGGTGGCAGCAGGCCCGTTAAGTTAATACAACCAAGCCCCAAATGAGAGCCACTAACTTTCCCTGGACCCCGAGCGCTATTGTTGGCATATATCAGAGCGAAGGCTCTGCGTAATCAGGCAGCCATTTAAGGTTGGAATGCTATTAGCGCAATCAAGCACCCTATCAGGGGCTAGTTGATGCAATTTGAAATCGATGGCTTGTGTTCATTTATCCCTACGGTAGGGGAAAAGGGGGAAATGAGCGTCTTTTTCGATGGCTAAATGCAATCGGAAACTTGTTATCTGGACGTCCAATCATCCGGCTTGGGTGTCTGTGCCGTAATTGCTCACTGGAGAGCAGTAAGCATTGGTTAATTTTCGTTTTTGCATGCGCAATTTCCGGTCGCGTTTCTTTAATACGTATAGATTTCTGGGATCTGTATCATTATAAAAGTTGATAAAGAATACAAAACAGAAATAGAATGCAACCATGAAAGTGTTGTATTGTATCAATTATATCGTACAGTTAGAAAATCCCCAATTCATCCGTACCCCATTGAACCAGACTTCGCTAAATCCGGACAGGCATTTAGATGTTTTCGTTCTGTATATAAAAGAATAATGTACTTTTGTAGGACGCATTTTGTATTTTTTTTTTTTTAATTTCTCTTATTCAGTTTCATATTTCATTCTCTTGAATTCAAAATACACTTTTTATTGCGTACAGTATAGTACGATTATGTACCTTGGCTTCATTTATAAGTTATTTTGAATAATCTGTACTTTTAGTTATTTGGGAGACATGGTCCGCTATTAGTCGGAATGAATCAGGCTCTACTGCATATTAAAGTTTAATGGGGAATAAAATACAAATATTTATTCCTTTTTTTAAATTCTATTGTTTTTTAATTTTATTATTTTTTTTACTTTTGTAAATATTGAATTATGGATCAGAAAACTGATCAGTGGAAATTATGGAAGTCATGATGATTGTTTGTTTTTTTTTTTCATTGTTGTGACTTGTGAAGGCAGTTTTCAAACAAAAACTCAAAATGTTCTGTAAGATTTATATCAAAATTAGATTTAACTAGAAGGTATCCTGAAACTACTTGTATACTCACTTCAGGGATACAAAGAATACAGCAACAAGTACAAGAAAAATGTAATTGGTCATAAATATTTAAAGAAAAAAATCAAACAGATATGTATAATATTCATACAACTGTTTTGCTACAGATCAATAAATCTGAAAAGGACCGCATGATATATATTTCTCAAACTACAGAAATAAATTCTATCAAAGTTTAACAGGGAAAAGCGCGGAATGCGGTATCCAAGTCCAAACCTGACATTATTATTAATGACTTTTATAGATACAATTTCTCTTTCACACAATCCTATCTTTATTCGGAAATACAAATCGGAATTCGGAAATACAAATTTTTTCTATGACTTCATCTTCGCTGGCCATTTATTCAAAGCCCATAATGCGCACAAATGCGAAATTCAGACCCCAAAAGATGAATGTATTCGGTTGCGTCAGCAGAGAAAAAATGCACATCACGCGAATGCATAAAGAGATCTCGCTGCATAATAGAACACATTCTTTATGAATACAGGGGGACACGGAACGAAAATTTCTGAGAGTGTATTACCGAAATTTGAAATCTTTTATAAATAATCGATGACAATACGAGATGAAAAATGAGGCAGAACGGATTCGGATTAAAAAATATTCCTCCTAAAATGTAAATTTCCCTTTTCTGAATAAAATATATTCTCATTTGGAGCAAAAAGGATTCGAACTCATGTATAGCAAATGCCTCCCTGGTAAAAGGCATCATTTCTCTGACGAAAAAGAACACCCCCAAATGTTCTAGGAGCTCATACACATCCGAATCGAATTCCTAGAATTCCGTACTCACTCCTCCCACAGCGCGCCATTTTCTATATGACCTCCTACATATGCATTCCGCATGAATTTTTCATAAGAATTCCCTTCAATCATTAAGTAGGGAAAAAATCACCGAGCCGGATAACTCGTACAGGGGGAAAAAATCCCCATCATTATCGCCTAACTTTGGGCACATAACCAGAAACCTTCAAGTAGCCAAATTTAATTTCTGTTCGCGCCCAAGATCGGGGGGGGGGGGGGGGGCCGAATGCTGAGTTTAATAGAGCACACGATGGGAACGGTGGAGAACCCCCGGTGAGCTCATGGGGGGTGGACCCCTGGTAAAGGGTCCTTTCATTCTTTTTTTTTTAAAGTGAATTTCGGGTCCCCCAAGTGAAGTTCAATTTCTAGAGTTTCCTGCTAGCTTTTGTTGCGCTGAACATTATTAGGCTTCTGTTGATTCATTTGACAAGGGAGGTTTCCGTACTTTGGCGATTTATCGCACTTACATCACATGATTATGCCAATTTTAATTCAATATTGTATTAATTTTTATCCAGCTTTATTTTTTCAGGAATAGCACAAATTCTGCTGAAATTAACAGAGGAGGACTAGGGATAGTTGATTCTCCTTTTTGTTGGAGCTTAAAACATTTGTTTGAATCAGTGGAGCTCAGCAACCTCAAGTTACATCAAAATGCTACGTCCTTTCTTAAATTCATTTATTATAATGAAATATTCTAAAGCAAGGCAAAATTAGAATGAAAGACTTGATCCCGGTCTGCAAGAGAATTGATCCTTCTAAGGGGAAAGTCCATATATAACTGTTTTAAATACAAAATTCTTATTATTTTTATTCGTTAAAAAGATTTCTTGTCAAACTAAAAAATGAAACAAAAGAAGAACAATAGCTATTAAAATTAATCTATCTTTGCCAAACAAAATCAAATCTGTAATTTTTATGTATAAAAATGAATGTATGTATCTATGTCCCTATGTATAGCCTTTATAGACTCAAAAACTACCTGTCGGATTTTGCTAAAAATTTCAGAATTTGTTTGTGTCCTCACTGGACACATCAAGAGACCAATTAGAAAAAAAAATCTGTCAGGTAGGTCTTTTTTTTAATTCCAATTTTTGTTGAAACTTCCACGTAAAATCTCTAATTTTTTGAAGGCTTTACCCCAGTTAAATCATTATTTAGTGCTTCATCTCAGCTTCTCCTCGATAGCTAACTTGTGTTTGATATGGTCTTTGCTTCGCGTGGTTTTCCGAGGCTTCTCTCAATTCAAATAGTTAAGCAATGTTTCTTTCGTGAGTAGTCACCCTTGAATATATAATACTGCTGTTTTTACTTTTTCAAAAGTAGAAACACATTTTTTTAGAAAATCGTCACAGATAAAATAAGCAACGCATTTAAGTTTGATTTTACATTATCCTTCACGCTGATTTAACCTGAGCACGTTGTCCCCAAAAGTAATCTTCTTGTATTTCGAATGTTGCATTTTAACCCGCGCGACGCGAGGCATATCCACTAGAATAAATAAGTAACATTGCTAAACAAAAAATTAAACCTGCTTTTTTTCACGAGTGTTGATCCAGCGCTCAGAGCAAACTAAGAAATGAGTATTAAAAGGATGGCTTAAATTTGATGTATGGACTATAAATGCCAAACTATATATATGCACGAAAACACTTTTTTTAAGCATTACGAAAATTTTTTAAAAAGTTTATTTTGAAACCATACCTCGTCATTTGAGGACAAGCGCGGATACAAGGGAGGGGCGATGGGGGCGATCGCCCCTCCCGTGAGGGACTCTGCTCCAGCAGTTTTTAGATTATGAAGTTCAAAAAAAGAAATTTTACATGATCTTTGATGATATTAAGGGAAAGGGTGCGGAGATTCAGGGCTCTGATCGGGAAGCTTTTCGAAATGGAAGACCAAAACATTTGTAATCAGCATACGTGTTAACAAGGATGCATTGCGAAAAAATTGGGCAAGTAAGAAAAAAATCAATCGCCCCTCCCTTGGAACATTTCTGGATCCGCCCTTGTTTGAGGATCAAGTATAAAAAATAAATTCTCAGTATTTTATCTAGAAAAAAAAAAAAAAAAAAAAACACAGAAATGTTCTGACTAGCAACAATAACAGAAAAGCATTAATAATATACAATACACCGCCAACTCGGCCATTTCGATCCATGGACTGCAGTTTCGCGCTTATTGTGCGCACGTGGAATACGAAAGTAGCCGAGTTGGAGGCAAAAATCCTCTTTATACATCAATAATACGTTTCATGCTGAACTATATTTAAAATATTTAATAGTTCTTATTTTGGATATCCGTTAATAAAATGACAAATCGTTCAGAAGTGATTCACCGGAATTCCGGGACTCGTTACTTCAGAGGGAAAAAAGCGGAATTCCGGGGTAGCCTTAGACTTGTAACTATTTTTGTCGTTTTTATGTTATATCTTCAAATCACGGTAAATCCGCCTGCCATGCTTTATCTGAATCCATGCATTATTAATAAAAGCGCTTAGATGTCTTGAAAGAAATTTATACAAGCTGCCAATCACGTCAAAGTTAAATTCCTTCTTTATGTATTTATTTCTGATGATTTGTCTTCCTCTGAAATTTTAGCGGTAGTACAACGTTACTTCTCGCTTATGATAAGTCAAAATTGTTTTGGAAAACTGGAGGGCAAGAGAACTTGGTATTTGCTTTATTTAATGGCTGTATTGCTTGAATGTAACGAACATTATAAAACAATTTTCTCTAACAATATGAATGTTATTTTCATTAGATCCCCTATGGTAGGCCACGGGAGGTCACTGTGACCTCCCAATAAGTTCCGCATTCGGCACATTTTGCTGATGATTCGGCAATTTGAAAGCAGTATTGCAACATTGAGATTATTTGTTCTTTTTAGTTTTTAGTATTGTTTTTTAAAAGATGCCCAACGTTTTTTTTTCACTAAATGTTATGCATGTACGACATGTGTGCAATGTGCATGCTTGTATTTTCTTATTCGGTAAAATTGGAGCTTCATTCGGCAAATTGACAATTTTTATGACCTTGAGACTGACTCATTCGAACGATCATGCAAACAATTCCTATGACTTTGATAGCATTACCTAAGACTGGGGGTAACTACTCTGATTTTTTTTATTTCTAAGATTTTTTTCCGTTTATATTTTTTGTGGCTATGCTATTCCTACTACTATGATATCAATTCCTATGGCTTTACTTAGCGATTCTTGAGGCTAATTCCTATTGGTATATGCTAACAAATCCTATGACTTTGATAGTCTTTCTTGAGACTATGGTAATAATTTTTACGATTTGACTGATTTCAAAAAAAATTTTCATTTACATTTTTTGTGTTCTCTTGCTCTACCTCTGCCGGAGCTCCTTGAAAAGCAGATGTGCAAGCAATAGAACCCATCTCGTGAAATTTACCAAGAGATTTTCTTTTAGTACACTGCACTCATCTGTCCATATTCTCTATATGCCAAGCAATGTTCAAAAAGGAGGAAAATATTCCAAAGACATTTTCCAAGATTTTATCTCTGTCTCCCTTCCCAAAACAGGTGGCCAGCGGCGATAGAACTCGACGCAAATATATCCGCCAAGAGCAAACACCAACTCGGCAACCCCTCACTCCCATAGAAGCCACGATGGGCGGCCTGGGGGTTGACCGGGCCTCTCCAAACGAAAACCTCACCTGCTTTTACTGCTAGCCCCATAAAAACCTCCTTCTATTATTCCACAAACTTCCCTTTCGGAGACCCCCTCCTTGGCAAACAGCAAGGCGGAATGCTTCTGTACAGGTAAGAAGATTAGCCGGGAGTAGAGTCTTCTCGGGAGCTTGTAGACGCGCGTTATTTTTACCATTCTCTCTGCTGTACCAATGTTTACAGGGAGCCTTTGAGAAAAGCGGCGAATAAACTGTTTGGTTTGCTTCTCAAAAGGGAAGAGATTAAAACGCGTTTGAATGTGTACGGGGCGCAAGTAGCTTTGGAAGCCAAAGGGGGGTCTTTCGGGCCCAAACTCGTCCGCTATTGTGTGGGACAAGGGGGCGTTATCTTCCTCAACTCCAATTTCATTTTCTTCTTTTGAAATTTAAATTGCTGTGCTCGAATAAGAGGAACACGTGAACAGGAAGCATAAGAAAGCTATTAGCGGATTCGAGTGCAATTTACAAAGAGGGTTGAATGGGTTCTAAAGCTCTAAACGGAATAAATTCAGGCAGATAATACGCTATAAATGTACACTAAAGCACGGGTTGTGCATTTTTCAAGGGATGGATGTTGCACGGCGTATAATTGAAATTGTAGTAAACAGTTTTGGTGAAGGCATTTTAGTCCTTCTTGGAAATGTAAGAAACATGCAGCTATTCGGGGAAACGCTGATCCAATTTCTCTACTTTAAATTGATGCACTCATTTTTTACTAGTGTTATTGTTTTTTTTAATGTAAAATGGATATTAAGTTCCTATGGTCTGCATAGTTACCCGAAATTAAGAGATGAGAATTATTAAAATATTTAAAATGAGTTATTAGCCTGTTCAAAGCTATCCAGGCATTCAGGGTTGATTTGAAAAATGTCAGAAATGGGATGCAAATTAAATTTTGATTAATGCAGTGTAACTATAAACCAAAAATATAAAACTTATAACTGTATGTAAGCTTCACCTTTGGGCTTTCCTACTTCACAAGATATCAGTCATAAATAACATCGCTTAGAATATTGCAATGTAGGAAAAGTAATTTAAAATTTCACCAACTTCAGAAATAGCTTCTAAATGGAAACTTCAGTATCATTGAATGATGCAAACATGCAAATTAGCTGTGTATCATATCTCCATTTTTTTTTTGTCAATACAAAGAGTAGAAAATTCATTTCATAACCTTGAAAAGAAAGCTTAGCATAGGGCTTAAAAATCATGTGGTGCAAAGTTTACCGACATAACTCAAAGTTACCCAAAATGAGTGCAATATTCTTAAAGTTTTAAGGATAGTACTCTAGTTTAGTATGTTATTATCAGAGACACGACAAAAACTAAAATCTTAGGAGAAATGAAAAAAATTTATATAGTTCCCCAATATATTTTTTTGAGTTAATAAGAAAATTCATGGTCACCCAAGCGACCTGGCCACCGGGTTTTTTCAGGACCCTAATTATTACATTGTATTTTTTAATTGAAAAATAGTATTATGTATATCCTCTGCAAGCTATATAGCCCTGTTCCCCCCCCTCCTCCTGGCTCGGTATTTTTGCTCCAGACTTGTTTAAATAATAAAGACAATGATAAGCAAATGTTCCACCACTTGTGCTTAAAAAATAAAAGAAATAAAAATCTTACTAGCGCTCAATCTATTACAATACTCATTTAAGTGATTTTGCCATCATTGCCTTGTAGAAAGACCAGAAACAGAAAACGTATATGACAAATTATGAAGATAGCCCAAACGAATCAGCGTAAATATAAATAAAACCCACAGATGAATGAAAAAGAAAATGTTTAGCTTAGCCATTGAAGTGAAGATAATGCCCCTGACTCTGAGAAATTAATCAATTTGCATATTCGTGGGTGTGTATTCGTTGTTTGTCGACATGATGCACATTGAGTATGTTCCTTTTGTGTCCCACTACCATTAAAAAACTTGAAATGAAAGGCCTGCTTTTATTCTTTTTCAAATGACCTCAATGTTGATATTGATGATTAAAGACTGAAGTAAACAATTAAGCGGAGTACTTCTTAAGATATTGATAGACTCTTTCAACCATAATAAAAGTTAATGACTCTTATGGAAATGATTTTTTGCCTAGCCCCCTCCACTCCAGCGATCAGCAACGTTGATGCTACAATACTGAATTAAACACTTCAAAAGTTTCTTTCTATTTCTAAACATAAGTGAATCGTTTATTTTGGAAACCACTCAAGCGACAAGCACTAAAAGTTCAAAAAAGTATTTTTAGCATTTTTTATGAAAAAACCAAGTAGGATTTCAATATTTTAAATGGAATTATAGATACATCTAGATATATTTCTTTCAGAAAATATTGTTGTAATCACTATTAATTAGTTTAACGTGAAGAAATAAATGTTTTCTTAAAATTAGCAATTTTGTCGTTTGGGTGGTTTCTGAACTAAATGATTCAAGTTCCCTTATTCCTACGAATATGATTCACATTTATTCATTTTTCAAGTGTAATCAACGGTGGTATTGATTATTAAAGACTAAACGAAGTAACAGTTGGACACATTACTGTTTAAACTATTGATGTACTTTGAAAATCAGGAATTTTTTTAAAAACCTTTTTTTTTAAATTTTAAAACATTAAAAATCATTTATTCTTACAAGCAAGTATAACTTGCTCTCATGTCTTGACAAATTAATGCATTTCCATGTTTCATGTGTGTGAGCGCATTTTTGGTTGTTTCTGGACTCACCCTTTTTAAGTGTCATGCTATGTCATTCCTGATATTGATGGCTAATGGCTGAAATAAATATCAATCATCCCATTATTGTTTAAAATATTGATGTACTCCGAAAACAATATTTATGTATTTATGATACTGGAATTTTTTTTTCACACCCCTAAGCACTATAAGTGCTTCTTTCCATTTAAAAACAGAAGTTCACTTATTCTTCCAAGATATACTGGCTTTTAACCTATCCCACGTGTCATACCATGTCAATGCTGATACAGATGGTTAAAGACTGAAGCAAAGTAAAAATTAGTCCTATTATTGCTTAAAATATTGATGCACTCTGAAAGCCATATTTATGAGTTTATGACACCGCTGAAAAGAATTTTTCCAACACCCCTTCTAAGCAGCTGCGTTAACTTAACAATACTGAATTAAGCACTATAAGTGCTTCTTTCCATTTAAAAACAGAAGTTCACTTATTCTTCCAAGATATACTGGCTTTTAACCTATCCCACGTGTCATACCATGTCAATGCTGATACAGATGGTTAAAGACTGAAGCAAAGTAAAAATTAGTCCTATTATTGCTTAAAATATTGATGCACTCTGAAAGCCATATTTATGAGTTTATGACACCGCTGAAAAGAATTTTTCCAACACCCCTTCCAAGCAGCTGCGTTAACTTAACAATACTGAATTAAGCACTATAAGTGCTTCCTTCCATTTAAAAACAGAAGTTCACTTATTCTTCCAAGTTATACTGGCTTTTAACCTATTCCACGTGTCATACCGTGTCAATGCTGATACAGATGGTTAAAGACTGAAGCAAAGTAAAAATTAGTCCTATTATTGCTTAAAATATTGATGCACTCTGAAAGCCATATTTATGAGTTTATGACACCGCTGAAAAGAATTTTTCCAACACCCCTTCTAAGCAGCTGCGTTAACTTAACAATACTGAATTAAGCACTATAAGTGCTTCTTTCCATTTAAAAACAGAAGTTCACTTATTCTTCCAAGTTATACTGGCTTTTAACCTATTCCACGTGTCATACCGTGTCAATGCTGATACAGATGGTTAAAAACTGAAGCAAAGTAGCAATTAGGCCCATTATTGCTTATAATATTGATGCACTCTGAAAGCCATATTTATGAGTTTATGACACCGCTGAAAAGAATTTTTCCAACACCCCTTCTAAGCAGCTGCGTTAACTTAACAATACTGAATTAAGCACTATAAGTGCTTCTTTCCATTTAAAAACAGAAGTTCACTTATTCTTCCAAGTTATACTGGCTTTTAACCTATTCCACGTGTCATACCGTGTCAATGCTGATACAGATGGTTAAAAACTGAAGCAAAGTAGCAATTAGGCCCATTATTGCTTAAAATATTGATGCACTCTGAAAGCCATATTTATGAGTTTATGACACCGCTGAAAAGAATTTTTTCCAACACCCCTTCTAAGCAGCTGCGTTAACTTAACAATACTGAATTAAGCACTATAAGTGCTTCTTTCCATTTAAAAACAGAAGTTCACTTATTCTTCCAAGTTATACTGGCTTTTAACCTATTCCACGTGTCATACCGTGTCAATGCTGATACAGATGGTTAAAAACTGAAGCAAAGTAGCAATTAGGCCCATTATTGCTTAAAATATTGATGCACTCTGAAAGCCATATTTATGAGTTTATGACACCGCTGAAAAGAATTTTTCCAACACCCCTTCTAAGCAGCTGCGTTAACTTAACAATACTGAATTAAGCACTATAAGTGCTTCTTTCCATTTAAAAACAGAAGTTCACTTATTCTTCCAAGTTATACTGGCTTTTAACCTATTCCACGTGTCATACCGTGTCAATGCTGATACAGATGGTTAAAAACTGAAGCAAAGTAGCAATTAGGCCCATTATTGCTTAAAATATTGATGCACTCTGAAAGCCATATTTATGAGTTTATGACACCGCTGAAAAGAATTTTTTCAACACCCCACCAAGCAGCTGCATTGGCTCAACAATACTAAACACCTTAAGTGCTCCTTTCTGCACAAACATTCGAAACTTCCTAAACCCATCCATCTCCACCTTTCAAGTCCCCACACAATGCGTACTCTCAATTCCGTCGCTCGACAAAAGGTGGTAAACGCCTACCCTGAGGTTAGTTGACCACCTGTACTGCCCTTTTCTTGACTTCTTCAGGGCCGATGGCAAAAGCTAAAAGGGACATAACCAGGTTAAATGTCCATAAACTTCGCAAGCTGCAAGGATCGGCAAGGATCCCCGACCCGGCCAGGTGACTTTTATTAGGCACAATGGGGGAGTTGCTGGATCACACGCGTTGAAGGGATTTGACCATTGTCCAGCTAAATTGACATCGATAGAGCTGTTGTTTGGGAAAAGACTTTCATGTCTTCGCCATTGTTTGTCGATCAAAGTGTCAGAAATGCGAGGGAGACAAAGGTATTTTTCGATTAGAGGTATCAAGACTGTGAAATGGAACCATTGTTAAAAAACGCTTTCGGCACGAAGCGCCACCGACAGTTGAAACGACCTACATCGAACTCTGGGGAACACATTCAAAATTCAGCTGCTTTTTAAAATTACTTAAAAATAGAAAAATGCTCGTAATAATAAAACGAGCATTTCAATATTTTATTGATTTTGCATAAAATGAAAATATAACAGAAAAGCTCTAGCACGAAACGAGGCTTTTAAAATTTCGGTCGCGTAACGTCTTTATGGATTAAATCGCGTATTTAACAGAAAATAATGGAAGGGGTAAACAAACACTAAGAGAAACAAGTAAGTAAGGGAATGTTTACTAAGAAATGTAGTAAAACCCCGATTTTGCACCACCGGAATCTACGTTTTCTGCGCAATTTACGTTTTTTTTTCAACAGACGCCTTCTATGTATTTCCTGTATTTACGTTTTTTCACCAAGTCCTTTGAGAAAGGTAAAGTCGCGATTTCACTGTATGTCTTCAAATAAAACTTTGCATAAAATAGTAAAAATTATAAGTTTTATTTCTGTTCAATGACAACAATAGGATTTCTTATTATTGCTTTAAAAATGAATGAGGATTTTCTTCTCTTCGGAATTTATAGTTTGATAAGTTGACTTCCAATCTGTCATAGCTTTAAGTATTTTATCAGCTAAAATTGGCGTGGGGAGTGAGAAGAACCAGCTTGAGTTGGGATAACGACTAGGGCCGACGAGGGACCATAGCAACAGCAACTAAGTCGTGAAGTAGGGGCCTGGCCCTTGTGGGATCCGACTCTGAGTCGGAGTAGCATAAATTTGGTAATTTTTCTGGCAGAGGGGGGCGGGGCGGTCACCAAACTGGCAAGGAGCTTGCCATTGATATTGGTAATCCAGTTAAACGACTATTGCTGCTGTGCGAATTTCAGAATTTCTGCTTTTTAAAGCCAAACATAAGCGAATTTGTCCGAAGGTCAAGCATTAGGCTACCAGAACCGCACTATAATAACTGCTACTCCCCAAACATTTCTGATTCAGGAAGAAATAATATGCGTTGTTTCTTGTTATGACTTTTTTTGCTCAAGGGTTTTTATTCATTTCACCATATATATTCTTCGACTAACCAATGGCGCCTTAATGTTAGTACTTTATTAAAGATATTTCCGGCTATAAATGATGGTAAGAAATGACTCTGTTCATGGCTAAATGAAATCCAAAAATAATTTTTCTCATTCACTTACTTAAAGTTCTTCATTGTAAATCCTTACTGATTTAATTATGTATTCTTTCTATGTTATGAAACTTTAGTTATCGCCTAGTACACTATTCTTCAAATGCGATTTTTCATAACGAAATGAAATTCCATAAATTACTACCACTAATGGTAAAGGAAACATAAATTATTAGAATTCCAGGTAATTGCCATAAATTCCTCTAACGCCAAAGAATTGTAAATTTCAACTACATTAGCAATCACTTAAAATGCTTCTACTTCCGTGCTTCAGATTTCTTTACGGGTTATTGATCGCATTTGGTGTGGCAAATGAAGGAAATTAACCAAATCATATGCACGTGCTTAATCAAATGGAAAGGGAAATATCCCGAAGTCAGTTGTACGTTATTTTATTACGATCCACTAAACGTGAATCATTAGGAAGCGAGTTAAAATTTTGATTTGCAACCAAAGAGCTGCATTTCCGAAAGAGTTATTTGTAAATGGTTAGCCATTGCAATCTGCTTCTTGTTGCGATGCGATTTAGCACGTAAAGTGAGTCGATTCGTTAGTGTCGAATTCATTTTGTTAATGAAAAATTAATGTCCCGTAAATTTAATTTCGTATGAGAATTAGAAACAATTTTCTGCTGCAGAATTCGATGTTTTGAAAGCGAAAATTGATTAGAAAATAATGCACATCCGGACTAGTTATGATCATGAGTTCCTATGGATATGAATACGATGTAAAACATGTATTAATACATGAAAGGGGCAATACAGTAATTAATTTCAGTCTGAACTTTTCAGGAACGAAACCCAGGTAGTTGTGAAATTCAGTTTTCAAGACAAGTTTTTAACTTATATGAAGTGAAGATTTCTTCTTTTACCCCTAGAATCGCGGCTCGTACAGGGGGCAAGGGGGGGGGGGAGTAATAAGCAAAATAATAATAATAAATTATTTGTAATTTGTGTTTCAGAAAATGAAAAAAAAAACGAAAAAAAAAAGGAAACTTATTATTGGAAATTACTAACTTTAAAAAAATTTTGTATTATCGAATTAAAGAAAAAAAAATCTCCCGACAGAATTATTTTGTATCTATCGTCAGAAAAGTTATGTTCTTATTTTTCTTGAAAATAATAATAATAAAATAATTTCGTTGTTCAAAATCAGCGGAAATGTCGACTCACACTTTGCACATAAGTAGAACGTAAAGAACCAAATATAAACTAAGCCAAATTTTCGACTTCAGCTCTGCCATCTATCGACAGTTTTGTAAACTAGTTTTTTTTCCCGTTTTTTTCGCCCCTTCTCTCCTTCCTTTCATCAATATGTAAAAGGTAATTATTTAGAGATGAGAGTATAAATGGGGAAAAAATAGTAGCTCAAGAAAAAAAGCAATTCATTAAAAGTGTATTTTATGCTATGAAAACGATTTCGTTCCTGACTTTCTCTACCGCTAAAACTAAAAAAAATTTTTGCTCTCAATAAATAATGCAAAACGAGGTTTCATAAAACAAGGCTTTCATCATTATTATTTGTTTGCTTATTTTACTTCAGTTTTTTTATTTAATTATTTTTGAATTTTATTTTAGTTGATACACTACGCCACATTCACAATTTATATTTTCTATTTTCGGCTTTACAGAAAATTGCGATAGTACTTTATCAGCGTCAATAAATTCTCATTGTGATATATTTCTGATCTATTCGATCTTACGTATACTTAAGCATAATTTATTACTAATTTTAATAAATAAGTTCTAAGTAATCAAGGGTGGATGCAAGCTTCTGGTTTAAGAATGGGTCATTTTTAGAAAGAGAGGGGTGAAAGTGCTATTTTTGTGCGAAAATAAGGTTATTTTTGGCAATTTTTTCCGAAATATGTCTTAAAAATGCAGGTCTAGGCTGTATTTGGCCATCTAAGGGAGGGGTCATGCCCCCATGACCCCCCCCCTCTGGATCCGCTCCTGCGTTACATCTCGCTTCACTAAAGACAAAAGTAAAAATGAAATAGTAAAATGAAGTGAAATGAAATAAAAACCAGTAAAAATAAAAATCGTAAATAAATAAATTTTCCCGTTGGGGGGGGGGGGGGGTGCAACGTGGGCCTTGAGGTGAGTACTCTCTTCTTAAGCAAGTGGTCGCAGGTTCGAATCCCGCCTTGCCCATGGATGTTATTTCATCCTCTCTGTGCCATAAATCTGTCCTGTGTTTGTCAGGAGGCAAAGCGCATAGTACGCAGTCCTCATGTATGTTGAAGCTGATGGCTTTTGAAAAAAATAAATAAATAAAAAAAAATAAATTATGAATTAAAAAAATTAATTCATAAATCTATAAATAAAGGTATAAAAGCGCGGTCAAAAAAAAAAAAAAAAAAAAAAAAAAAAAAAAAAAAAAAAAAAAACAAGGTAACTTGCATGCGATTGATTTTTTCATCTCCAAAAGAGAAGCAATTTTTTCGGTGTTGTAATGACATTTTTAGAAAAATAGCAAAATAAATAAAATAAAAAAATAATAGGATAAACAAATAAATTAATAAAAATATTTTTGAAAAAAAATTGAACCGACTTCGGAACTTCACTCAGCAAATGCTCCAAAAAGTAAAAAATAACTTTATTCTTTGAACACCATCGATACTACATTTAAACATAAGTTTTGAAGTCGGCGCAAAAAAGCTAAAGAGAATCATTCGAAACTATAAATATAAATTTAAATGAATCCAGGTTCTTTATTCGCATTCGCATTCATTGAAAAATACATATTTATGTAATGGTACAAATATTCAGCTCTCAATTTTCAATGATTTCTCTGAAAATGTTGGCAAAATATAGTAAACATCATTTTACCTATAGTTTTTGCGCCGACTTCAAAACTTATGTTTAAATGTAGTATCGATGGTGTTCAAAGAATAAAATTATTTTTTACTTTTTAGAGCATTTGCTGAGTGAAGTTCCGAAGTCGGTTCAATTTTTTTTTTTCAAAAATATTTTTATTTTATTCTTTTTAGTGTAAATGTACATATGAAATAAGGTAATGTTTCCATTGCAAAACTTCACCTAATTTTCTTAAGTAAATGCTTCATAAAATAAACTATGTAAGAAAAAAAAGAAAGAAAGTATCAACGCGTCTAAAATTTTAAACGATTGACACTAAAAAATAATCCTTGTTATTCTCTGGTATTTATTTGTGTACTAGTTTAATTAAAGGCTAAATATTAACGGCTTTTCAACTAATTTATATTTCAAAACAACACTAGATTCTCGCAGTTCATAAAATTTCACGACGTATTACATACGTGGCCCGCTAATGAGTTTCATGTTTGCTTCAGTTAAGCCTTCATTCAAAATTTTCATGATCATTATAATAACTGTTTCATATCAATCACGTTCTGTAACAATGGATTTCATATTTAATCATTTAGGACAAATCGCTTTAAATTTGAGCAAAAATTTGGAGATTTTCCTCACTTTCTTCAGAATTCCTTTATCAAACCTTATGTAAATTAAGACTAATAAAACCTGAAATATTACGAATCAATCAGTACCTGGTACGACTTTCAGTTCGTTGGAGTTCAGGAGAAAAAAGCAGGACATAGAAAGATACTCGGTTTAAAATTTTCAAAAAGACCATAGAAAGGAATTTCATTATGCAATCCAGAGAAGCCTGGCGTTCAAAATGGTCATTATTACGATTACTGTGATCCCAATTTCTTTTTCGAAAGATTTCTGCAGGTTCCCGTTATTGAACCCGGATCACGAGAGGATGGGACCAATCGGAAAAAAAGACCTTTCTAACAAAAAAAGAATTTTTGAAATCGGTCCAGGCGTCTTCGAGTAATCTTGAAACATACCGAAAAAAAAAAATTTCCGACGAATTGTATAACCTCCTCCTTTGTTGAAGTCGGTTAATAAACTGTAAAGAATATATCACTATTTTAATTTTTTTATTGAGGTAAAAATATTTAAAATGTTTCAATTTTTCAGAAATATAAGAATCAAAGGCTGTACTTTGGTTCACAGTTCAATTGATCAGAAGCGGCTTTAGGTTAATCGCCTATGCTTCTGTCTTCTGTCTAATCATTAGGCAAAGCCGAAAAAATACTTTTCTAGAAAAATAACGCTTTTACCATTTCAGCGGCCTCAAATTTGGACCCTTCACAATTAGACGTAATTTTCACAGCTGTTATATTCATGAAACGCCAAATGATTTAGTCTGTTTAGAAATATTCACGACTTCTTAATCGAAACGTAGTTTCATGAGCGCCTCTATGGGACGTCACGGGAGGTCACTGTGACCTCCCAATAACTTCCGTATTCGGCATATTTTGCCGTCGATACGGCAATTTGAAGACAATATTACAACATTGAGCTTATGTTCTTTTCATTTTTTAGAATTGTTTTTTAAAAGGTGCTAATGTTTTTTTCTCACTAAATGTTATGCATATAGGACGTGTGCGCATGCGTATTTTATCATTCGATAAAATTTGAACTTTTTTCGGAAAATTGACAATTTTCCCCCACCCAAAAATTTTAGTTCCGGGCGACCCTGCTTAATTTAAGTAATTATATGGAAGAGTTCACCAATACTTTAAGCAAAGAAATGGTGCGAGAAAAATCGAAAAGCTGGGAAAAAAAGGAAAAACCTCTCATCTAAAGCTCATTAAGTATCAAAAAGACTATACTCTTTTTGCGTAAAACATCCGTCTGCTTATATCGCTAAGCTATTTCTGATTGACACCTTATAACTTCTAGGTTATCAGAACACTTTGACCCAGGTAAGTCAGTGTATAAGTAGGTTATGTTCGAGAAAGAGTTTGTTTGCGATTGATAGTCAATTTTATGAATGGTGTACGGCTCGTTGTTAATACGTATTAATGATCTATTGTTAAAACAAACTTTCGATTCACGGCAGTCAAAGATTGAGTATCGAATTTTGTCGTGAATAATGAATGGTAATGGCTAAGCTGCTAGATTTACCATAAGCCTACGAGGCCCGCGTCTAGGGCCCACACATATCTAAATGGCCCCCCATTTTTTAAAGCCCCTTATGTTTTTTTTTTACTACTTAAATTCTTATTTTAACCCATTTATGCCCAAGTTTTTTTCAACAATTTTTTTCCATTTTTACCTGCTTAAAACTCTTGGAATGGTTTACATACATTTTAGGCTTAAAATAGTTCGCCGTTGCCATATTTATTAATCTTTTAACTGTCATGCCCGAGATAGTCTCGGGCACAGCTAGTTTTTGAAAATGTCACGCCCGAGTATTACTCGGGGTAATTTTTTTTTTAATTTTTGAGTGCATCGTATTGTTATACCCGAATATATATCGGGAGACGTTTATTTCGGCTTCGTCTCTTTGTCAAACCCGACTGTTTCTCGGGTTTGTGCTTCGAAAAGTGTTAAAAATCAAAATAACTTGACAGTTAAAGGGTTAAGTTATTTAACGTCCTGTTTATGGGAAAGTTTACAGATATGTGAGCAAAATACGACCTTACTTGACTTTACTTTTGCAAAGTAACATTACAGAAGACTTCTGTGATCTATTTTAAGCAAATCATTTTAAAATATAATTTTATGAAAAATAAGTTCGCTAAAAACACCCATCTTTCTGCGACTACCCATACTGGATCGTTGTTTGACTCATTTATCTAAAAATAACTGTCAATAAATGAACTCGAATGTCAAGCCAGCGGCTTCATATATGGTTTTCTCAATAAGGACTATTTAACTTGTAAAAAAACAGATTTAGTAAAATGATATACCCATTACAGGTTTTTGTATGGAGTAACTAACAAGCGTCCCGTTTTTAGGCTACTGGGCATAAATGGGTTTTAAAGATGGCCAAGGAAGATTATTTATTCCTCAAGTCCTATTTTACTTCAAGTCTGCTTTTCACATTAGTTCTCAAATATACACGGATGAAATAATTTTCACTTTTGAAGTTTTTGAACCTTTCAAAAGCACTGGATGTTTCTGAATAAGGTTAAATTGTTCAAAACACCTAAGTAACTTATAAAAAAAATATTTGCTTTTGGCTAAAAAAATAATATCGAGGTTTGGTAGGAGTAAAAAATTGTTTTCTTTTTGCACCGTGTAGGAACATTAAGTACAAATCAACCCCTTATATCACTCTGCGATTCTATTAGCTATGTCTGTAATGAAATCTCATCAATTTTTTTTCTCATTTATTAACTCGTTAATACATTTATTAATTTATTTACGCATTCATTTGATGAAAATTACTTTAACATAAGTAGAAAATGTTTCATTACAAAAATATTGAAGTTTTCACTTTGCCCCATGGTTTTTTGAAGTAAAAAAATTCCACTTTTTTTGAACGTGCAAAATAACTGCCAAAAATACAAAATAATTAAACTCAAGCTGTATCACTAAATACATTATTCCTTCTATATGTACACCGATTTTTAGAACAAATTTCTGATTTATTCATTTTGAAAGAGGTGAGTTATCGTAACTATTTCACTTTGCCCCACATTTCCCATCATAACTAATGTTCAAATAAAGGAAACAAGCAAAGGCAAAATGCATATATTAGTTCAATCTGACGAGTTTGACATTCAAGACTAAGATATTGAATTTTATTAAAGAGTATAAAAGCATACTAAATATTACTTAAAAGATTTGATTAAAAATTTTTTAAGATTATGGTGATATAACTAATGTTATGTCCATCGGTTGCTCCTGTTGCTAAACAAATGAAGTAGATTTTGAAGCAGTTCAGCAGCACGAAGTTTCTTCTTTCATGTTTTTTCGAGAACATATTACTCACTGCTCTTGAACAGGTGCACTTAGCTTGTTGTAAGCACTAACAGGGTCTTTCACGGTGTTTCTTCAGAAAATATTACTGTTTTAAAATATTTTGTTTAAAAAATGAATTAAAAATGATGTTTATAACTGATTTTATGTTTTCCGGCGGCTCCTGTTGCTGAGCAGACGTGGTAGATTTCAAGGCAATCTTTTCATCAGCACTGGCAGGCTTTTCTTTCACTGCGTTTTCTTGAGAACATGCCACTTGTTGCTCTCTAGCAGGTGCAATCAGTTCGTAAGCACTAATACTTTTTCATTTTTTTCTTTAGAACATACTGTTTAAAAGAATGTTTGATTTTAAAAGAATTAAAATTGATCTTTACGCAACAATACTGCCGTTCACTGGCTGCTCCTGTTGCTGAGAAGATGTAGTAGATTTCAAAATAATCTGTTAATCAGCACTTTCCGTTTCTTTTTCATAGTATTTTCTTGAGAGCATGGCATTTACAGCTTTTGAACAGATGCAATTTGATCCTAAGGACTACCAGGCTCTTCTTTCACTGTATTTTCTTTAGAACACAGGACTGTTTTTAAAAGAATATTTGACTTTTAAAAATAAGTTAAAATTATGTTTCTACAACAAATGCTATGTTTTCCGGTGGCTCCTGTTACTAAGCCGATGTAGCAGCTTTCGATGTAAGTGGTTCATTCGCAATAATAGGTTCTTTTTCCATTGTCTTCCTGAGAACACGCCGCTTATTGCTGCTCACCAACAATGGCAGGATCTTCCCCTGTTTTGAGAACATACTATTGCTTAAAAGAATACTTGACTTAAAAGAATTTTAAAATGATGTTTATATAATTAATGTTGTGTCGGCCTGCGGCTCCTGCTGCTGAGCAGATGTAGCAACATTCGAAGCAACCTGTTCATCAGCACTAACAGGTTCTTCTTTCACTGGGTTTTCTTCAGAACATGCATTTTGTTGCTCTTCAGCAGGCTGGTCGGATTCAGAGCATATCACATTGTGGACTTCTACTACTGCAAGTTGGTCGCTTGTTCCTTCGCTCGATTCCCTGCCACAGGAAGTAACACCAACACTTGCAGACGGATCGCTGCTGATACTGATAGGCGTCCTCCCTCCGGGACTGTCCTGTCCACTTGCTACTTCGACGAAGGTGACGTCGTTCGCAGTAATTCGAGACACTTCACGCAGTGGAATAGCTGCTGCAGAGTTTCGTCTCTTCCGATAGAGTCTGAGGCAACAGAGCTGAAAAATAATTAAAAAATATAGTTTAAGAAATTAAAAAATACGCTTTTAGAGCTAAAAGTATTTGACGATACTCTGACTTCCCTCTGATATTCAAAGCTATTGAATCTCCGCTAAGTTTACATGCACTTATAATACATCAACATGCAACATAGTTTAGCCTTTAGCATTAATAATAGTATTAAATATATTGCTTTTATATTTGCAAAGAACGTGAATTTTATCTTTTATTCAGAGTTACATACACAACCAAATGAAACACTATTGCATCAATATGTAATATAGTTTAGCTTTTAGCATTAATAATAGTATTAAATATATTGCTTTTATATTTGCAAAGAACGTGAATTTTATCTTTTATTCAGAGTTACATACACAACCAAATGAAACACTTATATTGCATCAACATGTAATATAGTTTAGCCTTGAGTATTAATAATAGTATTAAATATATTGCTTTTGTATTTGTAAAGAACGTGAATTTATCTTTTATTCAGAGTTACTTACAAAACAAACCCACATGTGAAACTAATAAAAGCGTATTAATAAAGTTCCAAAGTATGATAAACTAAAAACTTGAAAATTCGGCAATACATTGAAAGTGAAACTAAGGCAAATTGCACTGATGCAGATGTGCTGCATTTCAATTTGCAAAACTAGTTAACAATTTAGTTTCCCCATAAGATGATTTGGTAAAAAGGTAAAAGGTTTTAAAACAGGCTCATTTACAGTTGTGCTGGAATGGACTCTTATCGAAACAGTCACTGTCAAGTACAGCCCCTTTCTGGAGTGTAAAAGGCTCATAAAATAAAGGCTTAGAAACATGAATATGCTGAATGCAGAGATAGTGCAAAAACTATTAAATATTGCTTTCGCTACAAAGTTTTCTAAATTAAAATGCAGTACATCTGCATCAGTGCAATTTGCCGTAGTTTCACTTTCAATGTATTGCCGAATTTTCAAGTTTTTAGTTTATCATACTTTGGAGCTTTATTAATTAGCTTTTATTAGTTTCACACGTGGGTTTGTTTGTATGCATATAACTCTGAATAAAAGATAAATTCACGTTCTTTACAAATACAAAAGTAATATATTTAATACTATTATTAATACTCGAAGCTAAAATATATTACACTAGCTGACCCGGCCACGCGTTGCTGTGGCTAAGATATAGGTTAAACTAGAGCCGATATATAGACAGGCCGACGCATCAAGATTAAGTTTCACCACTTTGGATCCAATTCCTTAACTTTTACTTTCAAATTTTCATTGTTGCGGAGTAGGGTTACCAGAAAAAAGTTTTGGCATATTGCTAAGCTTTGCCAAATCCACGTGCCGCTAATAATTGCTCACAGTGAAAAATTACCAAAACGCGATTACTGGCCAGAAAAGACAACCACTCAAGCACACAAACACGCGCTGGATCCAAAGTGGTGAAACTTAATCTTGATGCGCCGGCTCGTATATATAGGGGCCTTAGGTTAAACTAAGGCCCCTATATATACGAGCCGGCGCATCAAGATTAAGTTTCACCACTTTGGATCCAGCGCGTGTTTGTGTGTTTGAGTAGTTGTCTTTTCTGGCCAGTAATCGCGTTTTGGTAATTTTTCACTCTGAGCAATTATTAGCGGTAGTGGATTTGGCAAAGCTTAGCAATGTGCCAAAACTTTTTTCTGGTAACCCTACTTCGCAACAATGAAAATTTCAAAGTAAAAGTTAAGGAATTGGATCCAAAGTGGTGAAACTTAATCTTGATGCTTCGGCCTGTCTATATAGCGGCTCTAGGTTAAACTATAATGTTTCAATAGAAACGAAAAACTTGATTACCGTTATAGAGATAATCACTCTAAATTTTAATATTACACAGGTAAAACTTCACAAATTACAGTAAAACCTTTTTTTATTACAATACAATTGAAATACAAAATCACAAAAAAAATGAATATTATATAACTTAAAAACCCGAAAAGGTAAAATATTTACGAAACAGTCGAATTTTGAATCGCAAACTATGAGATGTATATTTATGTTACAAAGTAATGTAACTGTAAAAATAGTGTGTATAGAAATAATTTTAATCTTCGCACCTAAATAAAAGATATTAAAAAAAAGTTTTACTGGTATTGGCGAATTTTACCTGTGTAGAATTGAAAATTAAGAGTGATTTAGTTAAAAATTTTATATACTGAGCGAACTACCGTACTACCTACGGTTATAAATGTGCAAATTGTCGTCCAACAACACATTTGTATTTACTAAGGAAAAAAAAATAAAAAACTAAAAAATAAGCTATAATAGTAATAATTTGAAAACTTATGAATGCAGAGAGATACGTTTAGAGTACAATTCTGAGCAAAATCACCCTAAATTTTAATATTACACAGGTAGAAGTTCACAAATTATAGTAAAACCTTTTTTTTATTACAATACAATTGAAATACAAAGTCACAAAAAATGAATATTGTATAACTTAAAAACCCGGAAAGGTACGCTATTTACAAAACAGTTGAATTTTGAATCGCATTAGTTTCCTCATAAGATGATTTGGTAAAAAGGTAAAAGGGGTTAAAGCAGGCTCATTTACAGTGGTGCTAGAATGTACTCGTATCGAAACAGTCACTGTCAAGTACGGTCTCTTTCTGGAGTGTAAAAGGCTTATAAAATAAAGGCTTAGAAACATTAATATGCTGAATGCAGAGATTGTGCAAAAACTTAAATATGGCTTTCGCTACATCTAGAGCCGCTATATAGACAGGCCGACGCATGAAGATTAAGTTTCACCACTTTGGATCCAATTCCTTAACTTTTACTTTCAAATTTTCATTGTTGCGGAGTAGGGTTACCAGAAAAAAGTTTTGGCACATTGCTAAGCTTTGCCAAATCCACGTGCCGCTAATAATTGCTCACAGTGAAAAATTACCAAAACGCGATTACTGGCCAGAAAAGACAACCACTCAAACACGCAAACACGCGCTGGATCCAAAGTGGTGAAACTTAATCTTGATGCGCCGGCTCGTATATATAGGGGCCTTAGCTACATCTGCATAACTCGTTCAAGGCTAAGTAAAAGATTATAAGTTAAAAATAGCTATAAGCTAAAGGTTATTAACTAAAGATCATTTACTGTAGTTTTAGGATGTTCATGCAGTTCTATTATACGAGATAAAAAATTACAACAATTTTTGTCAGATTTTTCGGCTGTGATCCCCCGGGATGTTTCAGGCTGAAACTGTCTGAAAAACATACCCTTGTAACAATTGTTTTCAGCAGTCTGCAATGCATATTAGAAAAATCTAACAATAGTCTGCGAGGTAAATCAGAGGAATACTTGAAAGTCAAACGTTCAATTTCAAAATTATACTAGTAGCGTCTCTACGGGGAGGGGGCGCCCTGGGTGTCACCGTCAAGGGGGTGACACCCGGAGCGGACCAAAAAGAAGAAACAAGAGAGAAAAAAGAAAAAATATATATAAAAGGAGGAAGAAAAACCTAATATTTTGGGGCAGGAGGAGATTTTCAGCCGGATGACACACCTGGGAAGTGTAACACCAAAATGGTTCTTAAGTCTTTACGTGGATAGGCATTTTTCTGCCAATCCACGATCGTAAGATGTCAATTGACTAAACAACTAACCAATCAAACTGCGCTCCTTTCAGTGTTGCAAAAAGCTAAAAATTCGATTGGCTGAAGGATTGATAATGAGTGTTATATTAGGGGAACATGGGAAAAAAAATTTCAACTAATCTTTTGCGGCGCCCTCCTAAAATGTGCCAATGGGCTAGAAAATGAGATTTGCAAAGTTTTAGCTTAATCGGATAATATTAACACGTGCCGCAAAGGGGGTAAAGTTAAGAAAAACAGCGATTTTTAGCCAAAAATTGTAGTTTTTACTCTGTAAAACCAAAACTACTGATCCTAGAAGCTTTATTTTGGTCTCATTTTGTAGGAAATTTTATTTTCTTTAAGAGCAAGAATCTGAGAGAGTGTCACGCCTGTGATTCATGACCTCTCAGATTTTCTCCCAAAAATTACCAAATGTTTATTATCTTAATGAAAGACCAAATCCAGAATGTTTTGCTCTAAAGTTGAGTTGTTTAGTTTTTATGGACCCCTAAAGATGAAAGTGCGGCATCAAAAATTAAGCGGATTTTCAAGACATGGAAGTTGCCGTGAACCAAAACTTACCAGGAACTGTTGAACTCCAATTTTCTTTTTGTATATGGAATATAGAAGGTTGAAACTTTACAAAATGAATGTTAAATTTGTGGTAAGTTGTTGCCGTAAGGTCAGTGACGGCCCTCAAAACAAGGCATTTTTGATGTTTTTTAGCGTTTTTGAGGTCTAAAAACAGCTTATACATTTCAGTTGGCACGGCAAAAATAGTGTCGTTTGAAAGACTAGTGTAAGCACTTTAAAATAATGTATAAATAACCGAGGAAAGTTCAACGTGCTTTTAATTGCGTAAGGCCAAAATATGAAAAATGTCATATTTTACCGATATTCAAACGGTCATAACTTCCTCTGCCAACAACATATTGGAATATTTTTTTTGCCAATGTCATACTCTATTCTTTCTCTTAACAGAACAGTTGAGTCCTTTGAGGCGAAATGCGAAAAATTTTATTACAAAACATTTATTTTTTCCTGTACATTTTTTGTAAAAAATTTTTTCACATTTCGCCTCAAAGGTCTCAACTGTTCTGTTAAGACAAAGAATAGAGAATGACATTGGCAAAAAAAAATATTTCAATATGTTGTTGGCAGAGGAAGTTATGACCGTTTGAATATTGCTAAAATATGACATTTTTCATATTTTTGGCCTTACGCAACTAAAAGCACGTTGAACTTTCCTCGGTTATTTATACATTATTTTAAAGTGCTTACACTGGTCTTTCAACTGACACTACTTTTGCCGCGCCAACTGAAATGTACAAGCTGTTTTTGGACCTCAAAAAAGCTAAAAAATGCCTTGTTTTGAGGGCCTTCACTGACCTTACGGCAACAACTTACCACAAATTTAACATTCATTTTGTAAAGTTTCAACCTCCTATATTCCATATTCAAAAAGAAAATTGGAGTTAAAAAGTTCCTGGTAAGAGTTTTAGCTCACGGCAACTTCCATGTCTTGAAAATCCGCTTAATTTTTGATGCCGCACCTTCATCTTTAGGGGTCCATAAAAACTAAACAACTCAACTTTAGAGCAAAACATTCTGGATTTGGTCTTTCAATCTATAATAATAAAAGCAAGTGTAATGTGTCTGTCTGTCTGTCTTGTCTGCCTGTCTGTCCATTTGTCTGACCGAGCTCTCCAGCCAAATCTATCGCACGCAGGGACCTGGAATTTTTTACACGGAAGCACAAAGGGGCTGGCCACCAGACCTCGAAGCCCGATTTTCGATTTTCGAATCAGAAAAATTTTAAAAAATTTATAAAACTTCTCGAGATCGCTGCTCGCCAATACAATGTGTTATCGTAAATCCTTACTTCAACGAGCGACCCGATGGTCAAGTGGTTCTGCGCGTCAGGTTGAAGTTCCTGATGGAATGAGATCGAATCCAGGCCCCACAAGGATTTTTTCGAACAGCTGCATGGTTTTTTTTTTGAATGATTTTAATGATTGTAATGTCCTTATGCAGGTACATCCCCTCATGGGGATCTACCCCATATTTTTTTATAGTACAAAATGACAGTTTTGGTCGGATCTTTGTTAAAATTGGCAATGGGGTCCTTCGATGCTGTAGAATTTTCTTATGGACGTTTGCGCCATTTTTTGGGGCTTTGAATCGATTGTGGCAATAAATGGTTTTTGATTTGCGGCACTTATATTATTTTTTCAAAAATTATATACACTATCAATTATATTATGTTAATTTTTGTACCTTTATAAAATTCTGTATTTTATACCTTGCATTTACGTCAAATTCAAGGTAAAATTAAAAGTCAAACATTCTGAAGAAGATAAATATATGTTAAAAATTAAAGTAACTATTTTTTCCGATTTTCATATTGGTTGTGACCAAAAAACATCATTACAAACAAATAAAACGTATCAAACACCATGAGTGTTGAGTTATTAGGCAAAATCTGCTGTGTAATGTTTTTTTTTCACTGCGAGAGGGGAGGGGGTATGAACGACCATTAAAGTGACACAAATTTTTAAAAAATAAAGGTTGGATCTCCAATTATCTTGCGTCATAATTTGAACCCGCCCCGGCTGTGCAACGGTACGCGATTAGTCATTCAAAAATTAATGAAAAACGTCATCGAAGCCAGGATTTTAAATGGCAAGCTCAGAGGTGAAAATATACTCATACCACGGATTCCTATTATACCTACAGATGTGCCAATTCAATTCAAACGTATTCAGTTTCCGATTAGATTGGCATTTGCAATGACTATCAACAAATCCCAAGGTCAAACGATGTCTGTTTGTGGCTTAGATTTGAGAACACCATGTTTTTCACACGGACAATTATACGTGGCATGCTCTCGAGTGGGTAAACCATCCAGTTTGTTTGTGTTCTGTTAGCTAAAGATGGACTAACAAAAAATATTGTTTACGCTATAGCATTAAGAGATTGATATTGTTTAATAGTGTTACTGTCGTAATTGTTTAATGATATATAATTTTAAGGAATAAATTATAATAACTTAAAAATAATGTTTGCCTTCTGTTATTTTTATATTCCCTCATCGTTCACAGCGCTCCATGCTTATTTCACGCATATACAACATTCTTACATACATACAATATACACATTCAACCATACATACATACTTACAATAAGTAAGCTATTTTTTGTCTACACTAGAAATTGCTACTATTGTGATTTGTTGCTATACACACTACTATTCCTGCGCTATTCACTTATCTGCATTTCCTAAATGCACGGGCAACGCCGGGCGTGTACAGCTAGTAAGATAATAAACATTTGGTAATTTTTTGGAGAAAATCTGAGAGGTCATGAATCACCTCATAATGCTAGGCGTGACAGTTTCTCAGATTCTTGCTCTTAAGTCTAATTTCATTTAAAGTTTCGAAAAAAATAATTAAATTTTCTTCAGAATTTTCACAAGTCAGGCTGCAACGCAAATCCTCGAAATTGCAAGTAAAATGGAGAAATTTTTTTTTCAACTAATCGTTTGAGGCACCCCCCAAAATGTGCCAATAGACTAGAAAATGAGATTTGAAAAGTTTTAGCTTAATCGGATAGTATTAACACGTGCCTCAAAGTGAGTAAAGTTACGAAAAACAGCGATTTTTAGCCAAAAATCGTAGTTTTTCCTCTGTAAAACCAAAAATATTCATCTTAGAAGCTTTCTTTTGATCTCATTTTGTAGGAAATTTTATTTTCTTTAAGTCTAATTTCATTTAAAGTCTCAAAAAAAAAAAAAAAAAAAAAAAGATTGAACATTTTTCAGAATTTTTCAAGTCAGTCTGCAGCGTAAATCCCCGAAATTGCTTAGAAAAATAAATCATTTAAATGTATATTAATAAGTTCTTTAAGTAAATTTGATGAAATCTACGGATAACGTTGACTTTACAGAGAAAAAACAGCAATATTATTACGAATATATAATAAATTTATGCCTTTGAAACTCATAGATAAATAACTGCGAGTAAAGCTTATGAAATGAGCAGTACAAGTCATAAATGAAGGGCTTGGAAGATGAAGGGGCTGAGTTACATTAAAAAAATGAACACTCTACAATGGTAAGCAATAGATGCAGGTGAGCAAATAAAACTTGGTAAATCAAACAGTAGATATCAATTGACCAATTTCATTCGCACACTAATGACAAAACCAGAAAACAAAAAAGCTGCAATAACTACAACAATAAAACTTTAAACTTTAATTACTCGCAATTTCTGTTTTGTCACTTAACCCTTTCATCTCTTAACCTCCCCCCCCCCCTTTAAATACAAAACGCAGCTTTCCTCCTTAGCGGTCAGAGCTGAATATTAGCTTAAAAATCTCTGCCTTGTTAGGGCTTTCGACCCGCTGAGGAAGGGAGAAAACTATGATTCCCCATTATAGAAAGGTGCAATCGCCATCTCTATTGTGGGAGGGCCGAGAAATCATTAAGACACCCCACAACACTTTATAAATATAGTATTCATTAGTTGTTCGCTTTGAAAGTCTTCAAGCAACTAGTTTGGGACACAATCCTTGAGATTTAATGGAGAATGGCTCCACCTTCGGTTTCCAGAGATCAACAAGCTTGAATTTAAGACAGAAAGACAATTTTTAATAGCCGCATGTCTCATCAAATCACAGGTTCCAAGTTACCTTCTTATCTGACCTTCTATCTTTAAAACTTGCGTCAAATTGAACTGATGTTCAGAAAAGCTTCAAGTAACCAAAGAGAGTTCTCATTTTTTGTGAAAAAGCTAAGATGCCAACCAAACAATCTAAAACCTACGTTACAAACCTAGAAAAACTGTATGATGAGAGGAGAAAGCTGCGAAGAATGCTGAGAGATCCAAAAATGCCATTAAAACCAAAGAGTTAAGGATTTTCCTTTGATAACCACTTTGATGTTTCTCATCGGGATTCGTAGAACGGATAGTAGCAGCTACAGAAGAGACATTAAATCATGACTGTCAAATTTAATTTTCTGTAGTAACGTCATACCCTTTTGTAGACAGCAATGTCGTCGACAAAGATTTAATCTTATCAAAAATCGATTTAGGAATTTAGACTTAGAAGGAGCTGTTGTGTATTGTGATAAGAAATCTCATCCAGTTTTATTTAACAAAGACAATTTAGAGGCTAGCAATTTTGATATATAGTGGTGTTGAAGAGCAGTTGATAGGTGTTCCCATCTTTAAAAACAGCACGGGCGTGTACGTACAAGTGCTGTATATTCAGTAGTTGAGCATTGGGGCTCAGTTGACAAAAATTATGGAATGTATTTTGATACCACTGCTGAAAATAGTGGCAGCTTTCAGGAAACCTGCGTTGTTACAGAAATATTTTCCGTATTCATTATGTTTCCACTGCATCTTAGAAGTTGTTTTAAAAGCAGTTTTTTAGGTTTTTGCAAGAAAATTTCTTATTTTTGATATACTCTGCGATTTAACCGGAAAAATGCCAAATAAATACTTTAGACATGATAGCAAAAATGAATGGAATAGCACTTAACGAGAATGAAATTTCCTACAAAATGAGATCAAAATAAACTTTCTAAGATGAATAGTTTTGGTTTTACAGAGGAAAAACTATGATTTCTGGCTAAAAATCGCTGTTTTTCGTAACTTTACCCACTTTGAGGCACGTGTTAATATCATCCGATTAAGCTAAAACTTTTCAAATCTCATTTTCTAGTCTATTGGCACATTTTAGGGGGTAGCCTGAAAAGATTAGTTGAAAAAAAAATTTCCCCATGTTACTGGCAATTTCGAGGATTTGCGTTGCAGCCTGACTTGTGAAAATTCTGAAAAATATTTAACCATTTTTTTCGAAACTTTAAATAAGATTAGACTTAAAGAAAATAAAATTTTCTACAAAATGACACCAAAATAAAGCTTCTATGATCAGTAGTTTTGGTTTCACAAAGTAACAACTACAATTTTTGGCTAAAAATAGCTGTTTTTTTCTTAACTTTACCCTCTTTGCGGCACGTGTTAATATTATCCGATTAAGCTAAAACTTTGCAAATCTCATTTTTTAGCCCTTTGGCACATTTTAGGGGGGGGGGGGGTGCCGCAAAAGAAATTCGAAAATTGATTTTTTGGCGGAGCACGGAATGGTTGAATAATTGATTGCAATATGCAATACATTGTCAACTCTGTTATTCCATCCAAAGACTGCAGTTGCATACTTGTTGGCATTGAAATCCTCCTACAGATATTTTTGGAACTCTCTTGCTTCTGAAAGAGGATTTCTTCCTCCGACTGTTACTTTCTATTCCAGACTAATGAGGGCCAACAAGCACGAAACTGCAATCCTTGACTAGTTGAGTTGATGCATTGCATGTGTTTCTGCCTAAGCCCTGGCTTCGGCGCGATTACTTACCGCTTCAATATTTGATTTTTACATAAATAATCCAGAAACACTCACCAATACAGTGATAGCTACTATCGTAAAACCGCAGGCTCCTGAAATGGCTAGTCCAGCACTTTTGTTTTCTGCAGGTATGTGTCCACCCCAAGCCAGACCATATGCGAGAAATCCCAGAGCTACGCAAACAAGGAGAATCACGCCGATCGTCAATACCAAAGTGCGAATCGTTCTTGGAAAGGGCCTCATCAACTCCGTCTGGAAACAAAAAGCATTTTTCATCAGTCAGTAGGTAAAAAAATTTGGTTAAAAGACTAAGTTCAACAAGAACTAGGGTAAGTGTTCCAGTAGTCGGCCACAATGACATAAAACTCCTCATAAATGGTACATTTTTAATTCAAAATCTGATACGACGCATTTACACATTCATATACCTATCTTCAATCATCAACCAGTGGCAGTTAAGTTTTGGGTATTTTTTTTAATTAGTAATGAGTCATTTCATTTTGAATGGAGTGTCCGTCATCCAAAATTGCGATTCTGCTTATTTTTCAGATAAGATGATTCTGTGGCCGACTACTGGAGCATTTACTAGTGTTGACAACAGCTTGGATTTTAACATATTAAAAAAAAAAAAAAATCTGAAACAAGTAGGTGATTCACTATTAGAAAGATTCATTTTAAATTTTTACCTTGTTTTTGCTGCTGTATTGATAGCTGCAAGTTCTAGGTTAGCCAAGATCAACGAAAGATCTTTTAAATGGCCGACTACTGGTGCTTTTACCCTATGTTAAGTTAAAAATGAGCCCAAAGCTCGACTGCCTCAACTTCTATTAAAATGAATATTACGAGTCTGAAGGCAAAATTTAAATGTATCCAAATTTTTCTAGATAACATAGGAAAGTACGGAAAAGTTGAAACAACCACAGCTTTGCAAGTCACTAAATCATAGTTAAGAGTTAAAAATAATTGAAAATCTATTTATTAGAATTGATTTTATATGCTAAAAACACTTACAGGTAATTTCTTAATAAATGCAAAATAGCAAAAGAAACATTTTAAATCACCCGGCTTTCAAACAATGAAATTGTTACCAATAGCTTGAATATCGGTTTGGAATCATGTTTAAGATTTAGGAAAAAGGATATATAACCCTTGAGTCACATCAATCGGCCGTCCCTAATGGTAACACGATAATGATTTTAATGAAATGATTAATATTGTATATATATTACACATTTTTAATTTTTAAGTCACTAGAGAGTTTCTGAATTTACTACCCCCAACCCCCAACGTTCATCGAAAAGTCAAACTAAATTTAGTCATTATTAGAACCAAACCAAACATTTGAGTTTGATAATTTGATCCGCTAGTATATATTGTCAGGCATGATTTCAAGTAACGGGAACATTAACATTCTTTCTGATGAATGCCTTATGAATAAGCAAAAAAGGAATTTTGGGAAAAATTCTATCAACATTGTACTATCCCTAGTCAATGGGCATTTTAGTACTTTTTGTATTTGAGACCTATTGTGTTCAATTTCAATCTTATGCTAAAACTCCTTCAATTCCGGCACGATTTTCATTTTTAAGTAAAGTCCCTGGAATAACCAAAAAACTTTCACGAGGGGAATTTTTGAATGCAATGCTAAAATTATGATGCCCCATCAGAGGAGACAACTGTGTACAAACGCCAAAACTACAAAACTACAAAATCACTTTAATGTATTTACACGAATTGATTTTAATGAGCACAACATTCACCCAACATTGTCCACCAAAGTATGAATCAGCATTTTATTCATTTTTTAAATCCAAGTTTTTTAAACACTACGGCTGAT
>JAXGGA010006847.1:0-66816 GCA_038373865.1 Uloborus plumipes | reverse complement strand
TGGGTTTAAAAATGTAAAAAAAAAAAGGTGAAAATTGAAAGTGTTCGTGCTTTTAATTTCTATAGTTTTTAATTTTAAGAAGAAATTTTCATAAAAAATGTACTTTCTGTTTTTGAAAAGTACTTCAACGATCTTAGTTAAGCATTTCCCATTGAAAATTTAGCACATTTTGTACAGCGGCCAACGCTTATATGAATAAAGTTTGTCCTAAAACGTTTTGATTCAACAAAGCGGCTAATTCAGTGAAGCTAAATATTGTTCTGTTTTTAACGATTTAATTCTTTAAAGGGGCTGATTCTATTAACCACTGACTTACCGGCGACCACACTGTTAACCCATTTAATGCCCAAGTTTTTTTTAACAATTTTTTCCAATTTTTATCTGCTTAAAACTCTTACTTGGAATGGTTTACATACATTTTAGGCTTAAAATAGTTCGCCGTTGCCATATTTATTAAGTTATTTAACGTCCTGTTTATGGGATATTTTGCAGATATGTGAGCAAAATACGACCATACTTGGCTTTACTTTTGCAAAGTCACTTTACAGAAGGCATCTGTGATCAATTTTAAGCAAATCCTTTTAAAATAGTTTAATTTCATGAAAAATAAGTTCGCCAGAAAAAACTTACTTTCGGTGGCTACCAGTGGCGTATATAGGTTTTTATTTCGGAGGGGGCCCATATAATCAAGCTTAGGGTCCCCCCCCCCCCCCCAACTTTTTTTTTTTCGCTATTACTGTAAGACAGGTAATAGGTAGACATTTTCAAACTGAATAAATATATTGCAATTTTTGGAAAAGATCGAAAATTACGAAGTTTAAATTCCCTCCAAAACTTTTTTCAAAATTGAAATTATTCATGCTATCTTTGATGACGTTGGAGAATCAAGACTCCTCTGGGAAACTTACTGAAACTTCAATTCTAAACACACAATTTCGGGCTATCTTTAGTGACGTTAAAGGAATTGAGAAGACTAAGGGCATCGCTCCTGAAATATTTTGACGCTGAAGCACAACTCAGGATATATTTCTTCATGATAGAGTAACAGAAAAGAAGATGAGTTTTTTTTTTTGAACTGAAATCTTATTTAAGTTAGCTTTGGGAAGTAAAAGTTCAAAGACCCTCACCTGAAAGATTTTCGATACATAGATGCGTAATTTCGCGTTCACTTTGGAGACGTTTTAAGAGACAAAAAGTTGTTAGGGACCTTCCTCCGAAAATTTTCAAAATTGAAACCTTAAGCCATCTTTACTTTAGACCATCTTTGGTAGTAACGTTAGCAAGGACTCTCTCCCAAAATGTTTCGAAATTAATGTTTTAAAAACATTTTTATTTAGGTTATCTTTAATACCGCCAGGAGAAGAAGCAGGATTCGGGCGCTTTGCCCCGAAATTATGCGGCATTGAAGTTTCAAGAATACAATTTTAAGCTCTATTTCTTGAAACTGAAGGTTCAATATTTTACTTTTAACAGAAGTGCCCATTACCCCCAAGAGCAAAAACATATCATCCAAGAATTCCACGAAGATCCCTCTAAAAACGAGAGCCACACGTGAAAGAAAAAGAAACAAAAACATTTTAGAGCTAAACACTATAGAAAAGTAAGGGGGTTATCAACTGCCGTTAACTATTTGAATTTTAAATCTCTAAAATGCCATTTGAGGCAATGTTTGACCAAGGTATTGCAGAAGAAGCGGGTAAAGAACTCTCTTCAGAAAATTTTTGGATATTGAAGTCTTGAAACTGCAATTAAATTACACGTTGTAAAAGCGAAATTTTAAGATCTCTTTGGACTCCTTAAGGGTTCTCTACTTAAGGGGGGGGGGTCATGAGCCTTCTTTGAATTCATGCTTGGCGGGTACACGGGCCTCGACTTTCTACCCTAAACCCTCCACTGAGAGGCACTCTATTCTTTAATTTCACCAGTGGTAAAGAGATTGAAAATTCCGTGCCCCTTCTAGTTCGGCCGGCTTTGGACTTCTACCTCTTTTCGATTTTTTTTTTTGGTTCAGCTGAAAGCTTGGAAATTATTTGTGAAAAAACTAAAACCGAAAATGATTGCACTTTATTTTAAATTTCTTGCTGGGAGGAATACTTACACTTAATTTTAAATTTCTTGCCGGAGAGGAATGATTACACTTTATTTTAAATTTATTGAGTGTAGCATCATTTTAAAGACTCTTATTTCCTGACTGACTAGACAAAAAGGGGGAATGAGAAGAAGGAGAGAAACGTAATTTGCTGACTAATAATCTACATGTGTTGAATATTTTTCATTTAAAGATTTCTATTCAAAATGATTAGGATTTTTTCTATGCGTTTTCTAATTGAAATATCTTCATTTTCCCAAGACACGTTCTTTTTTCTCTTGAGTAAAGCGCAAGGGCTCCCTGGCCAACTTGGGTTGCACCAGTGTCTGGTTCCATCTAACGAATTATTATTAGCAATTATTATTTATTTATTTATGTATTTAGAGCTAAAAGTATGTGAATAATTTAAGAGCAAACTTAAACCGAATAATAACTACCTTTATTAAAAAAAAAAAAAAAAAAAAAAAAAAATCCGAATTCTTTTTCTGCGGGGGGGGGGAGGGGTATTGGAGGGAAAGACCCTCTAGGGACCTTCTCTTAATACACCTTTTTAAAAACAATATTAATAGAGAGTGGGCTTTTTTCTTAAGGATTTTTTTTTTTTTTTTGAGCAAACACGACCCGAACACCTACTTTTGAAAAAATCTTTCTCGATTTCGGGGGGGGCCCGGGCCCCCTCGGCCCCCCCCTTTAATACGCCCTTGGTGGCTACCCATGCTGGATCGTTGCTTGACTGATTTGTCTGAAAATAGCTGTCAATAAATAAACTCTGATGTCCAACTAATGGTTCTATTTGGAATTCTCAAGAAGGATTATTTAACTTGTGAAAAACAGCTTTAGTAAAATGATATACCCATTACAGGTTTTGTATGCAGTAACTAACAAGCGTCCCGTTTTTAGGCTACTGGGAATAAATGGGTTAAACTACTGGTTGCGATTGGCACCTTTCCTGTGTGAAACGCTTGTAGCACCAGCGGCACCGTGTAGGGAGCCAAAATTTCACCCATGGCTTGCGTGAAAAACTGGCACCCTCAATTCAACAAGCACCACGGGTGAAAGATGGAACCGCATAGGCGAGCATAATGGCACCCTCACCGTTCACTATTGCGTCTCCCCCTGTGCTGTGTGCGTTTTTGTTTTTCAATTGTGTTTACTTTTAATTATTGTTTTTATTCATGAAAACTTGGTACATTTTCACCTTGAATTCCGATTTGAAAATGATCAAAACTTGTAATTTAAGGCATTTTCTCACAGTTCAGACTTTCCAACATATTTTTAAAAAATTCAAGACTTGGATTCAACTCAGTAGTTTTAAAATGCTATTGACATTTACTACAGCATTATCTGTACCGAAAATGAAGAGGGGAGGTCTTTTATGGATCCCTTTCAAAAGCAATCAAAAATATTCAGTTGTATTATTTTATCAAAAATTTGAATCGCTTCATTAACTTCTAAAATTTTAATCAAGAATAACATATTAATACGTATGTATAGTTGGACATTTGAATATCTTTATGGAATAAAAAATAGGGGTATTTAAAAACCAGGTTTTGTTAAACGTCAAGTTTTTCGACTGATTAAAAAATCGAAATATATTTCATATATTTCATTTCAACTGATGGAACAAAAAAAGGTAAGCTCTGACAATAACGAACTCATTATTCGTTATCAATAACGCCAAAGAAAGATATTAGCGAAAGCACGAAATGCAAATCATGGCATTAAAATAGTATACATATATGAAAAAAAAAAAAATCTGGTATGGAGCCCACACTACTTCCTTTTACGTGTAAATTCTTAGTAGTTGCCTTAAGTGTTAACAAGAATTTCTGTCAAGAACTAAACGAGTCTACTTTCCCGTACATCGACATCGGCATTCTTGCAGCTGATCATTATTCTCTTGATTATCTAAGACTGAAAATTATGTCAAACAAACCTTTTTAGCACTTAGAGCTGATTTCGAAAAGCAAAATATGCCCCTCTCATCAGATGAAATAGACACGTAACAAGTAATTAACGAATAAATAAAGTTTTGTCACACCTTTTAAAGAGTGTAAATGTTACAGTTCCTCCGTAGAAAAAATCCTATATTGTTTCCAAAAAAATAAATAAATAAATAAATAAATAAAAATAATAATCAAAAAAAAAATAAATAAAAGTACAAAGATCATCAAAACACATTTTATCAAAGAAAGAAAAAAAAAGAAAAAGAAAATAAATTGTCCGCTAATAAAATGTCCGGAATTTCACTTTTAATCCGTTGCCAGTTGTTAAATATAAATAAAGAATAAAATGTTCTCGTGAATGAAATATTTTTGTTACAAAAAAAATCGTCTGCAAAAAAATAAATAAATAAATAAATAATAATAATAATAATAATAATAAATAAAATGAAACAAATGAATAAATAAACAAAAAATCGTCTGCACGTTCAGTCATTTTTTTTCTGAGCCTGCATTTCCGCCATGTTCGCGGAGTCGGAGTCGGAATCAGAGGTCCTCACAGAAGATTACTTAGAAAAGTACTTTACAAACATTATTTATCAAAACCATTTTCTTACAAAGTTAGTTTGAAGAAAATCCGACTTTAAGTTCAGGATCAACATTCAACTTAAATTCCCCGTAGACGCTAATGTAATTTTTTTTTTTTTCTGAATGTTTCACTATTGAACGAAAAATGGTTTGAATCAAAAAGCGAAGTATGGGAATGTATGGGAAAGTCTCTCCGAGATCTTTCAAACAAAAAAAAGTTTATTCCATTCGGACGGTTCACTCAAAAGTTATTAGGTGGGGAAAGGTTGCTTAAAAGGTTCAATGTTGAACGAAAAATTGTTCAAATCGGAAATGTAAATACGGGAATGGAGTATTCTTGATGAGATATTTCGAACGAAAAAAAGTTTGTTCAAATCGGATTGTTCACTCAAAAGTTAGCAACGCAGTATAGGTTGTTTGAACGGTTCAAAGTTGAACCAAAAATTGTTCAAATCGAAAAATCAAATATGGGAATGAGCTGTACTCGCCGAGATCTTTCGAACAAAAAAAAAGTTTATTCAATTCGGACGGTTCACTCAAAAGTTATTAGGTGGGGAAAGGTTGCCTGAACGGTTCAATGTTGAACCAAAAATGTTCAAATTGAAAATTTAAATACGGTAATAAAGTATCCTTGCCGAGATGCTTCGAACAAAAAAAAGTTTGTTTAAATCGGACTGTTCATTCAAAAGTTATTAGGGGTGATAGCTTGTTTGAACGGTTCCATGTTGAACGAAACATTGTTCAAATCGAAAATGTAGATACGGGAATGAAGTATCTTTGAAAAGATCTTTCGAACAAAAAAAAGTTTGTTCAAATCGGACTGTTCATTCAAAAGTTAGCATCGCGGGACAGGTTGTTTGAACGGTTCAAAGTAGAACCAAAAATTGTTCAAATCGAAAAATCAGATATGGGAATGAGCTGTACTCGCCGAGATCTTTCCAACAAAAAAAAGTTTGTCCAAATCGGAATGTTCATTCAAAAGTTATTAGGGGGGGACAGACAGAACGACCGACAGACCGACCGACCGACCGACGCACAAATTCCCCATCTCAATACCCTACTTTCAAATTTTTAATTTTTCGATATTCATTTTACCTTTTTATTTTTTTAACTTGGCGATATTTTTCGGACTTGGCGATATTTTTTTTAACTTGGCGATATTTTTTGGACTTGGCGATATTTTTAGATGCATTAAGCTACTTTTAATACTTTTTTCGTCTTTCTTTTATTTTTAACGGGAAAGTAGGCTAAAAAAGGGCTTGGAGTGAGCAAGGTAACAATTCAAATATTTACTCCCCAATCTGCCACGAAACAATGCAAAAAATATTTTACAATGGTTAATTTTCTCAATATTGCTGATTTTAATATCATTCAGTGAATGTTTCGCAAAATATCGCCAATAGCGCCAAGTTGAACCCAAATTCAAAAAATAATTTTTTCGCCAAATTTGTCGCCAACTTGGCGATATGTCGCCAAGTTGGCGTCAAACACTTGGCGACCAAAAGCTTGGCGACATATCGCCAAGTGGTCGCGCCAATTCATATCACTTGAGTCTGCATTGAAATTAACACTGATTTACCCCCAAAAAGGGGTAAAACACCCCCTTGGGAACATTCGAATGCAACCACAAGGTGCCACGAGGTGCACAATTAGACCATCCTCAGAGCCTACATATCAAGCTAGAAGCTTCTACGGCAAATAGTTTTTGAGTTATGCGAGACACATACGCACATACATCCGCACATACGTACATACAGACGTCACGAGAAAACTCGTCGTAATTAACTCGGGGGTGGTTGAAAAGGATTTTTCGGCTGCTTATATGTTGGTAGGTACATATGCACGTGCTGACAGGTCGAAAAAACTACTGAACATTCATTCGGGTGTGAGCAAAATCAAAATTTAGACTCAAATTTGAGTGATTTTTTTTTCGCGATCACAATACGTCCTTTACTACGTAAAAGGAAGTAAAAACAAATAAGAAAGAAAGAGTCGGGCAGAAAGAGTTTTTTCCCCATTCCTTCGTGGTGTTGCTTGCGTGCTCTGTCTACGCAGCAAAAGAGAATCGTTATACAGAGATTAAGAACACTTTGAAATGATTGTAAATGTGCTGGTAAATCTTAGAACCATGATTAAATGCATGTACTTACGTGAGAATTCGAAGATTAAAATGGGGAATGAATCCATTTTCGTAATAAACTCAAGGTGAAATCAAAGACTGTGAAAGCACTGTACCGAGAATTCTGTCGTGTCGACGCAAACAAGATGTCTGCCATTCAAATGGTTGATGAGTGTGATGAGACCTCGGAGTCGCAAAGCACAAGCGCAGGCTATCAAAGGTGCCGTTTGGTCCTGCGAGATGTTTCACTGAGCATGCGCAAGCCTCATTCACCCTAAAGTGCCGATGGGTGGCCTTTCGGCACGGTAAGAGCATTTCAAATTCGCTATGGCACCCCGTGGCACCTTGCTTTTACCCCAGATTACTTATTGGCACCCTTGCGGCACCCGTTGTTTTAACAGTGCACTGTATTACAAAGAAAGGGGGTCGAAAGACGTTAAAAAGGTACTTCAATATATTTATTTTTCAGATTGGATAACATTGTTTTCTTACGTTCACTTTATTCTAAATTAAACATTTCTATAATATCGATGATCTCTGGTCCCAGCTTATGTTTTTTCTGTCTTTTTTTTTAACGAAGAAAGGGGCAGGGGAGGGAGAAATTATGATAGGTTGGCAGTCATCCTTTGGAGGTGGAGATACGCTCAAAAATATTACTAACCACCGAGTTAGTTAAAATGGAGATGAAGGGGCAGGTGATTGAGCACTTCATTATTAGCACCAATCGGTTACTAGACCTATTCCTAATATCATGTAAATTTTTCCTGTGGGAATACGTAAAGGATATTGCGTTTGTAGTTTATACTCCCCTTCTATATACCTGATAATCTTGACGAGCTGAAAAGTTCGATCTCAGCAGAAATGGTGATATTTTCTGCAGTCAAAAGTACTGCTTTTAGCCACTGATATTGATAGAATAAGCAAAAAAAAGAAAAGAATAATAACCTGGGATTAGCAAATACTTTCATTTTCCCAGCAGTTCTGTTTTGATAAATTTTCAAACTGTCCGATATCTGAAACGAAGCGAAGCCTCGAATGACGTCCCAGGTGGAAAAACTTTGGGGCAAGGCCAGACCCACGCATCAGCCATTTTGGAGCTCTTTTAACCCCAACTGCGCAACAATGAAAAATCTGACCCAAAATGGCATTTCGTCTATAAAGTGGCGTGGCTCGGAGCATGAAAGAGCGACTAAGCGTCTTTTGAGGTTTTTCTTTTTTTGTTGTTTAAGAAAGAAAAAGAGTCTAAATTATGAAAAAATCAATGCACTTTATGTTTTCGACCGTGCCTTTTTAGTTTTTTTTTTTTGAAAAATGGGAAATTACTCCATTGCTTATTTGACTGCGTACATAATACAGCTTGTATGACAGGAGTTATGAGTACAGGTATGATATCATTCAAGCCTCAGGAGGAGTGCACATAAAACATCTTCAGAACGATTTGCGTACTTAGAAAAAAATGGTTTTTGTAATATTTTTACTCTTTGATAGATAACGGTTTGAAACCTCACTCTCGTTTAAAATTACCCTGTACATTTAAAAATCTTTTTATTAATATTTGCAACACTCAAATAACAATATTTACAAAATTTGTCTTAAAATGACAGTGACATTCACTCACGAAAAAGGAACAAAAGTAAAATTGGAAGAAAAAAATGTCCATAAAAGAATTAATTACAAAGATATTTAGATTTAACAAAAAATGCATAGAAAGGAGACACACTTGCGAGAAAAACTCATTTTTCACTAAACCCTGAAAGAGCGAAAAAAATACATATGAGGCGATATATTATGTAAATGCATTACTTTCCGTAGGCGAGTATTAGGGAAACTTTTGCTTTCGCATGCATTGAGTATGTGATGCTATTTTTAGTTAAAGCTTACATTTTAAATTTCCTTATATTTTCTTTGTTTATCCAGACACAGGGCTGCTGTGTCGGAGTCAGACTGAGTTTTGGACAGTCGAAGTCGAATATCTAAGGCTTTAAAATTCTAAAACTCGGAGTCGGTCGTTTTCACTTCAAGTCTGCAATTCTGCTATGACTGCCGAGTCAGAGTCGGATTATAAATGTAAAGTAAAGCTTGACCACGAGGAGATGGCCTTGAGGTGGAAACGGACAGTTTCCTTTTTGAAATATGTTGGATCAAAAAAAAAAATTCATTGTTCATTGAAATTTTTACTGGCAGCATGATCTCTCTGATACTGCATATTATGAAGTGAAACGGTGCGTTTCCCCTTCAAGGTCAAGGTAAATCAATTGAAGTATTTTTTTTCAACTAGATGTTTGAAATTTGGCATATATATATATATATACACTGAAGTGACAAAAGTCATGGGATACCTCTTAATATCGTGTCGGCCCTCCTTTTGCCCGGCGAAGTGCAACAACTCGACGTGGCATGGACTCAACAAGTCGTTGGAAGTCTTCTGCAGGAATATTGAGCCATGCTGTCTCGATAGACGTCCATAATTGTGAAAGCGTTGATGGGGCAGGATTTTGGGCACGAACAGACCTCTCGATGGTGTCCCATAAATGCTCAATGGGATTCATGTCGGGCGATCTAGGTGGCCAAATCATTCGTTGGAATTGTCCAGAATTTTCTTCAAACCAATTGCGAACAGTTGTGGCCCGGTGACATGGCGCATTGTCATCCATAAAAATCCCATCGTTGTTTGGGTACATGAAGTCCATGAATGGCTGCAAGTGATCTCCAAGTAGCTGCACATAAGCATTTCCAGTCAATGTTCGGTCCAGTCGCACTAGAGGACCAAGTCCATGCCATGAAAAAACAGCCCACACCATTACGGAGCCACCACCAGCTTGAACAGTGCCTTGCTGACAGTTTGGGTCCATGGCTTCGTGGGGTCTGCGCCACACTCGAACCCTACCATCGGCTCTTACCAGCTGAAATCGTGACTCATCGGACCAGGCCACGGTTTTCCATTCATCTAGGGACCAACCGATATGCTCACGTGCCCACGAGAGTCGCTGCAAGCGATGTCGTTCTGTCAGTAAAGGCACTCGAGTCGGTCTTCTGCTGGAATAGCCCAAGAAATCCAAATTTCTCCGCACAGTTCTAGCAGACACGTCCATTGTACGTCCCACATTGATTTCTACGGTGATTTGACGCAGTGTTGCTTGTCTGTTAGAATTTACGACTCTTTGCAGACGTCGCCGGTCTCGATCTTTAAGTGCAGGCGGTCGACCACTGCGCTGTCCATGGTTTGATGTTATGCCTGAAATTTCATACTCTCGGCACACTCTTGACACAGTGGATCTGGGAATGTTGAATTCTCTAACGATTTCCGAAATGGCATGACCCATGCGTCTAGCTCCAACTAACATTCCGCGTTCAAAGTCTGTTAATTCACGTCGTGCGGTCATCATCACGTTAAAACCTCTTCACATGAATAACTTGAACAGAAATGAAAGCTCTGTAAAAGCACTGCGCATTTATACCTGTTCTATGCGATGCTACTGCCATCTGAAAATTTGCATATTGCTATCCCATGACTTTTGTCACTTCAGTGTATATATATATATATATATATATATATATATATATATATATATATATATATATATATATATATATATATATATATATATATATATATATATATATATATATATTAGGGTGATTCAGAAATGTATGGAAAAAAATAAACTTTGTTTTTTTATGCGTCTTACCCTCTTATGTTGTGCCACTATATACACTGATTATTTGTGCAAAATTTCGGCAAAATATATTAATATTTAGAGGTCGCTCAAACGCCTTGAAATTTCGTAATATTGACAAAAACGTGATCGTAAATGATATCTATAGAAAAAAGTAGCCTTTGTATTTTTGTGCGTCTTACCCTCTTATTTTGTGCCACTATATACACTGATTATTTGTGCAAAATTTTGGCAAAATATATTAATATTTAGAGGTCGCTCAAACGCCTTGAAATTTCGTGATATTGATAAAAACGTGATCGTAAATGATATCTATAGAAAAAAGTAGCCTTTGTACTTTGATGCGTCTTACCCTCTTATTTTGTGCCACTATATACACTGATTATTTGTGCAAAATTTTGGCAAAATATATTAATATTTAGAGGTCGCTCAAACGCCTTGAAATTTCGTGATATTGACAAAAACTTGATCGTAAATGATATCTATAGAAAAAAGTAGCCTTTGTATTTTTATTCGTCTTACCGTCTTATTTAGGCCCTTTATATATACACTGAATTATTCACCCAAAATTTTAGTAAACTATATTTACATTTAGGAGTACTTCAAATTTTGTGATAGTGGCACAAATGCGAACGTAAATAATAATAATAATAAAGTTTATTGCTTTTTTATATCTCCGAAGAAAAAAAGCGTGCAATCACAAAATGAACTATATATCTGAACTAGCTGTCGTGGCCGTCACGAAACTTTCTTCTATATCTATCTTATGAATTCCGGTTACAAAATAAAATACGTACTCGCCCGAGTAATTGGAGACAGCTCCAATTTCCCAATTATCGTAATAACCCTGCAAATGCAGAATCAATGAGCGAAATTGGAAATCATTGCAAAAGCCTTGTTTAGATTAATTGCAAACATTTTACTTGTTAGTAAAAAGAAATTGGCAACAGTTAAAAATTTCAAATCATTGAAAGTTTTCAGCTGTTTTGATAATTAAATAGCGTGAAAGCGATTTTTTAATGAATTAATTTTTCGCATTGTTGACTAAGCGCAAAAATCACCCCACCCTCCCCCTGGGGCGATTGGCGCCAAAATTTAATCGATGCTTGCTTCCATATTGGGTTAGTGTTATTCCAAATTTCATTCAAATCGCAGCAATATTTCCCGAGATACAGTAGGTGCAATGACAAAATAAGCACTTTTGATTGCTCCACCCCCATTTGAGATATTGACACACAAATTAAATCAGCACCTGTACTCAATAGGGTCTACCTATGGACCAATTTTCGTTTGATTTCGCCGGTTACTTCCTGAGATATAGCAGTCACCCTCGTGCAGAACACGTGCGATTGCTCCACTCCCCTTCGAGATATTGACAAACAAATTGAATCAACAATTGTACTCAATAGGGTCTACCTATGGACCAATTTTCGTTTGATTCCGCTTGTTACTTCCTGAGATATAGCAATCACCCCCGCGCAGAACACGTGCGATTGCTCCACCCTCCTTCGAGATATTGACACGCAAATTAAATCAGCACCTGTACTCGGTAGGGTCTACCTATGGACCAATTTTCGTTTGATTCCGCCGATTACTTCCTGAGATATAGCAATCACCCACGCGCAGAACACGTGCGATTGCTCCACTCCCCTTCGAGATATTGACACGCAAATTAAATCAGCACCTGTACTCGGTAGGGTCTATCTATGGACCAATTTTCGTTTTATTCCGCCGGTTACTTCCTGAGATATAGCAATCACCCACGCGCAGAACACGTGCGATTGCTCCACCCCCCTTGGAGGAATTCGCTAAACAAAGTCAGGTGCACCAGTTCACATGGTGGTGCATATGTGAAAAAATTTTTGTTCGATTTCATGCAGTAGTTTTTGCTCTAGCGCGGCCACAAAAACTGGTCACACACATACAGACTCACACACAGACAGACACACACACACACACACAGACAGACATTTTCCAAAAATGGTCGAAATGGACTCAGCGCACCTCAAAACGTGCAAATCCGTCAAAATTCGACATTCGAAAATTTTTACGAAACCAATACTTTCTTCTATATAATAGATATAGAAGAAAGTAAAAACCAATGAAATGCAAAAAAGTGAAAACTAAGCAAATACGGAAAAAATATAAAAAACAAATTTAAATACATTAAATATATAGTAATTCGCTCATTAATTCTTGCAATATTTTTAAGGTTACTTTTTTGCAACTTTGAAACCTTTTCTGTGTTCCTGTACCACTTGAAGAAGACACTGTCTTTGATTTTCGTCGTTAGTGATGGTCTTAACAAAGCTTCAATAAGGGCCATGCCACGCTCCATATTATCGTTTACAATCCTCAGTTTCTTTGGTAGTATAATGCCTTGTTGGTAGCTATCTTAAAGATTCGAATGCTCAGGATCAAACAGCTGATATATTTTGAGTTTCTTCTTTACATGAATAAGGACGCTAAAAATATTTCAAATCATTTCTTAGTGCTTGCACAAAAAGGGTTGCTGGGAACCCAGCTCTTAGATATTCTTTCCCATTAAAGATAAGAATGTGAAAGAAATCACTTTCATATGTTACGAATACCTTTTGTTTGTCCAGCTGCAAGTTTGAACTGGTTGGGAAATATGAATAACTTGAAGCCATAAAGAATCTTTAACAAAGATATAACACGAGGAACCACTCCTGGGACACGAAAACATACACCAAGAGAAGGTGCTCTGCTCAAGAAAATCGCACTAAGCTCTAGTATCTTCCTTGGACACTTCTTTTACATGGGTCATCAGAAGTTAACTTTGCGCAACTTTCATTACTAGTTGCACGTTGCTCTGAATGTGCTACCAACTCCTCACCCTCATCGTTCCTCACTCCAAGTTTAAAATTAGAATGTTTTATTCTGGACTATGAATGCTAAAACCGCTTAAAAAGCAGTATTGTAGATCCAATGGCAGTGGATGGTTCCACGCAATTGCGTGAACATCGCATCTGACATTGCACACAATCAAATACCCCAATTCTACCTATTTCTTGGTTAATCGGTTAAAATACCGAGAGACCAAGAGTAAAATAGATTTCGGTTGTAATACCACAGAAAACACAATGTCTAAAATATAATGGCGGAAAGCCCAATATAAAAGTTGCTTCCCTAGTTTTTTTTTTTCCCCAAGTTCAAACATGCTCCAACTTTAGTACCGGCAATGCACGTCATATTGAAACACATACCACGTACGAGCTCAGTAAGTTCCCATTTATCCAACTGGTTATCGTATAGCAGCATTTTCCGTAGCAATTCCAATGCCTGACTAACTTACTAGAACCCAGAAGTAAATCATCAATGCCTGTGGTCCTGATACTAATACTAGTATGAAACCCGCCGATCATCCTTAATTTTCCCAATATATTTTGCATAAGTGTTTCGTTCCAGTGAACTATCAAAGGAAGTCTTAGATTTAAACGACTTTTGTAAGTTAACGGCCAATTCAGAGCGAATAGTTTGCCTTTACCGTTACATGGACGTTGTCAAATTCTCCCCATTTTGACCCATACTTAGTACTGTAGCAGCTACTATCAAAGTGGCTTTCTGTCACTTATACTGGGCCCTGTCTAGAGGGGATGCTAGGTGTTTTAGCCAAATAAACTCATACACCTCAAACAACCGAAAAGAAAACAGAAACCACAGCCCGAGCTTGCAGCTGCATTTTCTACCCAAACTCAGGTAAGAGATAATGCAGCTTTGGAGCGGGGGGGAGGGGAGGGGGTAAGTGTTACAACTCACTTTGAGCTATTATTTTATTGACTAATTACTTAGTAGAGTAAACTAACGTTTTAAGTTACTCCATTTTATATGAAGAATAATATTATTTCGGGTAATGAAACTATATACTCCAACTCTCGAAATTGCTAATTTTCAACAGAATTCGTTCGCGTTGAGCGACCTCTAAATATTATTCAATTGAACTAAAATTTTACATACATCACATTCATGAGTAGTGTAAAAAAACTGCGGGGTAAGACCAGAGAAATTCAAAAAAAAAAAATTTTTTTTGAATCACCCTAATATATATATAGTTTGCTTAATGGTAAGAAGTTTTATGTTCTCGATACTTAAAACCATTATAATTTTTTAAGGCCACTTTTCTTTTTTTACCACTTCAAAACTTTCGTTTCGTGCAAAATAGATTATTAAGGCTCTTGCGTAATTAAAAAGAAAAAAAACTGAAAGAACCAACTGATGTTCAAAAATCGATGCTAGTATATGAGAATGAAGAACTCGTTTAGTTCTAGAAATTAATTTTACTCTTTAAACTGCGGTGTGAAAACAGGCTAAAAAGGAGTGCGTTATTAAGAAATTAAAACTTCTTGTTGATTTTATCATGAATAGGATCCCGTAAAAAAAATAAACAAAAGTAGTATTTTATATTGTTGGTTATTGTAAACAAACTGACACATTTCATGCGTCTTTAAATTCTCTTCAAATAAGGAGTAGGGGAATGTGGGTCAAAGTGAAATAGTTAAGATAGCGGACCTATTTCAAAATGAACGCATCGGAAATATGTTCTGAAAATTATTGTACCTAAAGATCTAATAATTTATTTTGTATGACAACTTGCGTTGAAACATTATTTTTCATTTTTGGGAGTTATTTTCCACCTTAAAAAAGGGGGGGGGGGGTGGCAAAGTGAAAAATGCAATATTTTTAATATGAAATATTTTCTTTTTTATGATTAACAGTAATTTTCATCAAATGGACGTGTAAACAAACGAATAAATGACTTGTTAATGAAAAATAAACGAACAAATAAACAAATTAATGAACTCATTATTTTATGAGAAAAAAAAAGTTGTGAATAAAATAGAGAACGAATAAAAAAATTAGCGAACGAATGAACAAATGAGTGAATTAATAGGTAAAGTAATTTAAATTAATAAAGAAATACGTACAGTGATTTAAAAAAAAGAATGCATAAGTTAACGAAATGAACTATTTCACTTTGCCCCATCCATTTTACCCCGCGTGCCCTTGAAAAATTACATTGAACATTTAAAATCAAAATTCGCTAAATATAAACGAAATAAGTATTGTACTATATACCAGTAGATCTCAATTGATACTTAAAATGATAATGACAAAAATTTTTCAATTATATCGTGAGAAAAAATATTTTTGAAAAAACACGAATATTGCAGAAAGTGTATCAAATTTTGAAAAGGACTTGTTTTATTTTTTTCGTTGATCTTTAGATCTATTTGTTGACAGGAATAGACTGTATGTCTAGGGTCTTGTTAAAATATTGCTAGATAGGTGTCGCTGCAAACTGTGAAAATATTTTGTCATTTCACTTTGCCCCGCTTTTTCACTTTGCCCCACACTCCCCTACTTCGTTTTTCACCCCCAGAACTCTGCTTAATGTTCTCAAAGCAAGTCACCGACAAACGGTAATGTGGAATCTCAGCTCTAGACGTCAAAGGTTGTAGCAGTTATGAGCAGTCAGATAACAATGTAGTCTGTGGTGAAGCACATGATTGCCTGGCATAAGATATTTCCTTTGATTGAATCCTTTTTAAACAAGCCTACTTTATTATCAGACATTGAAACAACTTATCCTCTACATATTAAATGGTAAATACATTTATAATCGGAAGCAAAAAAAAAAAAAAAATGAAGTATAAATACAACGTTAAACAAGAAGTTCTGTCAAGAACTAAACGAGCCTATTTTCCCGTACATCGACATCGGCATTCTAGCATCTGATCATTATTCTCTTGATTATCTGAGACTGAAAATTCTGTCAAACATACCTTTTTAGCACTTAAAGCTGATTTCTAAAAGCAAAATAAACCCCTATCATCAGATGAAATAGACATGTAAAAAGTAAATAAACGAATAAAGTTTTGTCGCACCTTTTAAAGAATGTAACTGTTACAGTTCTTCTGTAGAAAAATTCCTCAATTGTTTTCAAAAAAAAAAATAAATAAAAGTACAAAGTACATCAAAACACATTTTATCAAAGAAAGGAAAAAAAAAACTCGTCCGTTGATAAAATGTCTCGAATTCCACTTTTAATCCGTTGCCAGTTGTTAAATATAGATAAAGAATAAAATGCACTCGTTCGTGAAACATTTTTGTTACAAAAAAATATCGTCTGCCAAAAAAAATAATAATAATAATAAATAAAATAAAACAAATGAATAAATAGACAAAAAATCGTCTGCACAGTGAGTCATTTTTTTCTGAGCCTGCATTTCCGCCATGTTTGCGGAGTCGGAGTCCGCACAGAAGATTATTCAGAACAGTACTTTACAAACATTATTTATCGAAACCATTTTCTTACAAAGTTAGTTTGAAGGAAATCCGACTTTAAGTTCAGGATCAACATTCAACTTAAATTCCCCGCAGGCGCTAACGTTAAATTTTTTTTCTGAACGGTTCAATATTGAACGAAAAATGGTTCAAAACAAAAAACGAAATATGGGAATGAGCTGTACTCGCCGAGATCTTTCGAACAAAAAAAAGTTTATTCCATTCGGACGGTTCGCTCAAAAGTTATTAGGTGGGGAAAGGTTGCTTGAATGGTTCAATGTTGAACCAAAAATGTTCAAATTGAAAATTTAAGTACGGTAATAAAGTATCCTTCCCGAGATGCTTCGAACAAAAAAAAGTTTGTTTAAATCGGACTGTTCATTCAAAAGTTATTTGGGGTGACAGCTTGTTTGAACGGTTCAATGTTGAACGAAAAATTGTTCAAATCGAAAATGTAGATATGGGAATGAAGTATCCTCGAAAAGATCTTTCGAACAAAAAAAAGTTTGTTCAAATCGGACTGTTCACTCAAAAGTTAGCATCGCGGGACAGGTTGTTTGAACGGTTCAAAGTTGAACCAAAAATTGTTCAAATCGAAAAATCAAATATGGGAATGAGCTGTACTCGCCGAGATCTTTCCAACAAAAAAAAGTTTGTCCAAATCGGAATGTTCATTCAAAAGTTATTAGGGGGGGGACAGACAGACCGACCGACCGACCGACACACAAATTCCCCATCTCAATACCCTACTTTCAAATTTTTAATTTTTCGATATTCTTTTTATTTTTTTAACTTGGCGATATATTTTTGACTTGGCGATATTTTTTTAACTTGGCGATATATTTTGGACTTGGCGATATTTTTTCGATGCATTAAGCTACTTTTAATACTTTTTTCGTCTTTCTTTTATTTTTAACGGGAAAGTAGGCTAAAAAGCACAAATACATAGGGATAGTGCATGGGGTTTCAGTATCTCTATGTATTTGTGCTTTGTTAACGTTGTATTTATACTTCACATTTATTGCACAAAGGTATTTATATACTTCAAAAAAATGTTTCATTTAAATTTGAAACAGAATATTTCATTGGAAGTCAAGTTCACAGGCTGTGATGACAATGTTTTTGGACTAAGAGTCAATGTGGTGATCGGAAAGTTCTGATGAGATAACTCCCGATGCACGAAAGGTTAAGTGATTCCATTTGTTAAAATCCCTACACACAACCATACCCAAACTGCTAAAAACGTAACCCTTCCTTTTGGCTGTACTTTATAGGGTGAAAATAGCAGATATTTATGTTGGGAAACTACATTTTCCACACCTTTCGCTTTTTAATGAAATAAGGAACCTTTATTCATTTATCTAATATCTTTAAACGAGCAATTCTTGTGTATATATATATATATATATATATATATATATATATATATATATATATATATATATATATATATATATATATATATTATATATATATATATATATATATATATATATATATATATATATATATCGGATCTCGAAAACGGCTCTAACGATTCTAATAAAATTTTGTATTCAGATAAAATTTTGAATTTTGAGTTCATCTACATCGGCGTTTTTTTCTGTAAAAACGCGAGTTTTCACAAAAAAACCCGTTTTTTGTGTTTTCATTACAAGTTTGAGAAGCCTTTTTTCGCCATTTTCTTTATGGTTGCTATTATTGTTACTGTTTCATAGCAACCGCGTTTAATTATACCAATGGATTTCATATTTAATCACATCAGCCGTTACCAGCGAAACTCAAAATCGGAGTTTCGATGGTAACGCATCAGCGTAAATTTAAATTTTTATGGTATTTGGCAAATGAGTTTTGGCAACGGTTAAACGGTTAAAACAGTTAAACGAGTTTTGGCAACGGTTTGGCTAATAGTTACCGTTTTTGAAGAGATCGATCAAAATAAAGTTAATTTGGTTTGGTTTTACAGTGAGCATCGTTTAAATAAGGTTGTGTTTTTAAAATAAATTACGGCTGTTTTAAATGCGTAATCGCAACCAACGGCTTAAAAATGCGGAACTATTTTGATATACCCCCCCCCCCCCACCCCAATCGGAAATTTGGCGACGTTTTTTTCTCGCCAAGAAAAATACCTGTTTTTGGGGCAACAAACTTGCGTTGTTGCTACAAAACTTTTTAAAAAATCTCAAAAAATGGTACAAAATACAAGAGAATACCAAATTTGGCAACCTCAAACCTAAAAACTGAAAAAACCTAAATTGGCAACACCAAAATAAGAAACAGCAACTCTAAGAAGTCCGTAGGGAGTGCCAGATTTGGCGCTTAATTTTTTTTTTGGAGGGGGGGTGGGAGTATATCAAAGTTGTACCAAAAATGCTTTTCAAGTTCATTTAAATAAGTACTTCGAATTTTAGAAAAAAAACACGATTTTACAAACCTTTTTTTTTTAACCGAGCGAGGCTCGGTCGCCAGGTACTTTCTTTTTTTAATGAGAGTAAACAATGCGTGTAGCCAGAGATATCGATAGGGTTTTTTACACAGCGAGAAAATACTCCTTTACATTTTAAGAGGTTTGAATCCTTTTGTAAGAGTGAAATTAGCGAAAATTATGAGTGAAGTGCATGACAGTGGTTATTGTTATAACATTTTGAAGAAAAAAAATAATTCAATTATAGTTTTAAAAAACTGAAATATACACTTTTAGAGTAAGGGCCCTGCTCCACATCAGCGGAAAACGCAACCGAAGGCAGAAACCGAAAATCCGGGTACTTTCCATAGGAATAGTATTTAATCCATTTTACGTTTCTGCTTTATTTTTCTGCTTTACGTCAATGTGGAGCTGGGCCCTTAATCAAACTCCCATTACCCCATTTGCACTGCGCAATAAGTGCACTTAATCCATCAACGCACTTACGAGTTAAGCGCACTTATTTTAAATGCTGTTTGCACTGGAGAACGCACTTAAAGCTTAACTGTAAACCGCTACTTCGAGTAAAACGGCAAATTAACTGTAACTGTAATTTCGAAGATTTAAATGCCTCGGCTGTGGCTCTGATTGACTGTGACTGTGATCCTTTATGCAGTTTTCTGTTGTCGAGAGGTAAACGTGCAAACTTTAAACGACAAATATTGGCGATGATTGGCGGGAAAAAGATCGCTATTGCCCTGTACAAGCTAGCCTCTGCATCGGATTACAGGACTATAACCCACCTTTTTGGGTGTACAAAAGTCCACCGTTTGTGAATGTGTTCTGGAATTTGTGACTCTTTCTCGTGAAAAATTACCTGCCAGAAGTTATAATATTTCCATCCACTCAAGAAGAGATGTCCACCGTTGTTGGACTGTTTGAAAGTGAATGGGGGTTTCCTCAATGCTGTGGAGACGTTGATGGATTCCACATTGAAATAAAATCGCAGAGTTTTTGCGGGGGGGGGGGGGGTGCAGCATGTACCATTACATGGGCATCATTTGTACATGGTGGGGAAAAACTTTGAAGAGTAATATCCCAGTTTGAGTTTGACTGCAGGTTCCATTTTTGCGCGTAGCACGACAGTATAGTCGAGAGAAGAAAAACTAGACAGAGGGGAATTTGCGCATATAGCCTCTTCTAAAATTCGGAAAACCATTCTGTTTTCAACACAATTGGCATAAAAGCTGAAAAAATTTGAAATTGTTACATGAATGACAATTAATAAAGTTCTCTTATAGGAGACATTAGTTTTGAAATGATATAAAATTTGACTTTTTATGAGTTTTTTTACTTTTTTTCCATGCAATGAAGTCACTGACTACAGTTATTTCTTTTATGCATATTAAAAAATCTTTTAAACAAAATAACAAATCACATAACACATGAAATTGAGTACTATTTATTTAGTAATGATTTTAAAACATTTTCTTGTTCCTTCATAATCATAATGACATTTGCATCATTTTCTAATGATTGTCTCATTAGCAAACAAATTTCTTTCGAATTTTCATCATATATGTTTTCTGCATTTCGTTAAACTTCTGCAAGAGCTCCCCAAAGAATCTGTTTTTTTTTTTTTTTCGTTCCTGCAGTCTTTTTCTTCGGCCTCTGAAAAGAATATACAAATCAAATCATGAAAATTACATATTCTGTAAATAAAAATAGAACAAGAAATTGTAATGAAATTCACCCGTTTTAAGGTTACCAAATGTACTTATATTTTTTATTTTGTGTACGTAAAGCACACTACGAAAATTGGAGGTGATTATAGGGCTCAAGCTACTGAAAACTCTCATCATCTGTGTATGCATCAACACGGTTCACCCTCTGATGAAAAATGTGGTACATACAACTTGAACAGCATCTAGTTCACCAGCACCTCTTTTTTTTTTTGAACACTTCAACTTTCAGAAGTATGTAGTTTGATTATTTCTATATGTTTATTTTTCTTCATTTTCTTTGTTTTTCAAAAAACTATTTCTAAAAATTCATTTGAGTTCCGGAAATTTATAGCTCATAAAATTATTCCATTCCCAAGACACACAAATTTAATTAGTGGCAGGTGATCATTTAATACCCACTTAATCCAGGATATTTAATTATTTATATAATTTTAAAGAAATACTCTAAAAGGTACGGAATGGTAAAAAGTAGAGATACACCGAATATTCAGTACACTGCTTTTTCAGCAGATAAACCGAATAATCAGTTTGTGCAAATGTTTTAAAACGGTAGCTTGCGAAATCGGGGGAAAATGGGGTTCATGGTACCTCGAACTATTGAAAACTTGAATCATCCGTAAAATTATTTTAGTAATTGAAACTTAACACTTTTTTGGCGACAAAAGGATGTAAAGCAAGGTTAATTTCAATTTATTTTTCACATTATTTCCAAAGCATAATAAAGCAGTTATTAAAAAAAAAAATGGTGTGAACGCCACACTACTTCCTTTTACGTTTAAATTCCATAATAGATGCCTTAAGTGTTTATTGCCTTAAAGTGAACAAGATATCATTTCAAACATTTACACAACCAGTTTATCACGAATCAATGCAAAATAATATTTTACAATGATTCATTTTCTAAATATCGTCGATGCTAACATGATTCAGTTAATTTTTCGCAAAGTATCGCCAATAGCGCCAAATTGAATTTTTTTCATTCAACATCGGTAATTGTTTTTTTCATTCAATATCGGTAATTGTAAACAATTAAAATCCTTGACGCTTATGAATGAATTTTGGAAATTATCAGTAATTTCAGAACAATTAATTCTTAGAAAAAAGTTACACAGATGTATACATTAGATAAAAGAAAAATATGAAAATACTACTAACCTGTAACGCCGGGTGAGATTTTGGATTGTTTTGGAGATTTCTGCAGAAGTTCTATTGAATCCATAATTCTTCAGACTCTCTTCCATGCCTTCATAAAACGATCTATTGCGCGAATTTTTTCGCAATTTATCAATGCATTAACTGTGTAAGTTCAACAGGGCAAACGTTTCATCATCTGCCCAGTTGTCTACATTTCATAGCGGCAGCCATCTTTGAGTAAGAAATTGTAAAATGTCGCTCAACTTGAGCGACCTTAAGATGCGCTAAGTGAATGCGCAGTGGGTAGGAGGAAACTTAAGCAACGCCTCCTAGCGGCTTAATTTCAGCAGTGCAAACGGGCCACATGTGCACTTATAATACATCAACATGTAATACAATTTAGCCTTTAATAATAATAGCAATATAAAATGTTACTTTTTTTTTGCAAAGAACGTGAATTTTATCTTTTATTAAGAGTTACATACAAAAAACTGAAACGCTCAAAATACATCAACATGTAATACAGTTTAGCCTTTAGTATGAACAATAATATTAAATATATTACTTTTATATTAGCAAAGAACGTGAATTTTATCTTTTATTCAGAGTTATATACATACATACAAACAAATCCACGTGAACCTAATAAAAGCGTATCAAAAACAGCAGATTTTTAAAGATGAAATAGAAGATGGCAGGGACAGTGGATTTTCAGGGCAATTTGTACTATTCTGATTTTTAAAATATAAAATGTGACACTTGTATTAAAAAAATATATCATGAAACTTTTTAAAAAATTACAATAGCTCTTTTTTTCACTCAATTTACCTTTTTTTTCACTTTACACATTAAAATTTTTTTTAATTAAGTGTAAAAAGCATGACAATCAGCTCGAATAATTTTTTGAGGCGCATGATTTTAGAGGGGTAAAATTTTTTTATGAGAATTCTTTCATTATAAGGCATATACAGGGTGTCCACTCCAATCGTGGACCAATAGCTAATTTCTAAACCGTTAGAGATAAGCATATAGTTTATTTAGGAAAAAATCTCCAAATTACGAAAGGAATTTTGGGTCTATTCAATGTTTTTCAAAAAATCAAATTTTGAAAGAGTTACGAAATTTAAATTTTTATACAGCCCCCCAGTCCTATCAATCATATTTAGTAAAACATTCTTGACACTGTAACGTTTAAAACTAAAAAAAAAATCACTCTTCTACGACAAAAATTGACCGAGTTATGACGTTTTGAAAAATCAAGATTTTGAAGGATTTCGTATACGGTCCCTAAAGCGATCTCTCGATGACGTCATGAAACAATGCAAAATCTTGATTTTTCAAAACGTCATAACTCGGTCAATTTTTGTCGTAGAAGAGTGATTTTTTTTTAGTTTTAAACGTTACAGTGTCAAGAATGTTTTACTAAATATGATTGATAGGACTGGGGGGCTGTATAAAAATTTAAATTTCGTAACTCTTTCAAAATTTGATTTTTTGAAAAACATTGAATAGACCCAAAATTCCTTTCGTAATTTGGAGATTTTTTCCTAAATAAACTATATGCTTATCTCTAACGGTTTAGAAATTAGCTATTGGTCCACGATTGGAGTGGACACCCTGTATACTTAATATATTGAAAAATAATGAACTTTATGAAACATTAACAATAGTTGAAATGTTTCAAAATTTCTAGTTAAAGTGAAAAGTTCAAATAACATAAGAAATAATTTTATCAGTACCAAATAAATATGATGTTGATGAACTCGCTTCACACTTGGTTAGCGCATGGGAGCAAATTCCGCTGACAGCTGTCTTAATGTTCGAAAGTTTGTTTTGATAAATGAATGACGCTTCATAAAAATGCAAACTCTAACTGAACTTGCCGGCAACTTTTTTGACAAGGATATATTTTGATTTTGCAATACATTATTATGATTTAAGAACAACCTTTCAAAATAGTTTAATGTTTGCTTTGAACTGTGCCAAACTTATATCAGATTTTTTTTCTCCCTGTTTTTGAAGTTTACTTTGTAATCACAGAATTCTACGAAAATTTCCAGCAGAAATTTCCTTAGCGGCGTTTGTTTTTTTGGCATCAAGTTAGTAATTACTTTGTTTGATCTGTTATTGGCGGAAAGAGATGTGACGTCAAAACAAAGGCGGTACAAAATAAACTGAGATTCGCGGAAAAGATTCTCTCTCTGAGAGTTATTTCTCATTAAATCTTTATTCTGGAGGGTGCATAAAGGTTTCAGCTTGCTCTACGTAATCGGATGACTCTCCGGGTCTGCATTTCAAATTTATTAATATTTTGAGACTTTAAAGGACACAAATACGGTATGATATTTTTAATTCTCTGGATTTATTTATTGCAATACTCATTGAATTCATTACATATGATATTAAAAAATTTTGATTTTCTATATTTTTCGTAAAAAAATAAGTCATCAAATACATTATTTATTCTTTTAACAATAAAATAAAGCATTACCAAATTAATGAATTTTAGGAAAAACTAATTTGAGAATACTAGGATTGGTAAGAAATCATCAAACTTCTGGTTATACTCCTGTAATACATATATCTCACGTGATGCGGTAGAGGGATGTCAACCCTCTTCTTAAATAAAATTACTCTATAAAGGTAGTTTAAACATTTTTTAAGTGTTAACAGGAAAAACATTCTCCCTTATCATTTGTTTGGTGTAACAAAAGTTTCAAATATTATTTAGCTATTGCACACTGAAATAGAAACGAACATTGATATGCATTCTACATTAAACTCAGCCTAGACACACGATGTACGTAAACTTTCCCTTTCTCTCTAATATTGTGTACCGTTAAAGTTGAGAAACAATTTTTCTTTTTCTTGATAAGTTCTGTGATCAATGCATTCGTTGATGAGAAAACGTACATCTTCTTCAGTCTCTAATTTCCGTACACATGTCACGTGGTCTTACTTTTCTTTAGAAGTTTTCTTGGCTTTTTTGACTTTATTTTTTTTTTCTTTCGTTTTTCCTCTTTTTTTTCAGTTGATTATTGTTTAACAGGAATTTTATTTCCATATCTGTTAGCAGGTTAAGAACGAAATTTTTTGGGATTATTTTTCAAGTAAAGGTATTGTTTAGTAATTTCGTTCACTTAAAGTTGGCTCGCTACGTTTAAAACTTTAATTGTGAAACTATATAGATAATTTTTTTCTTTTGTTTTGACGTTCACTGCTATTGAATTATTCAGAGCCTTTGCCTGGTAGCGTCACCACGAATCTGCTTTTCCTTCTTTAAGACTAGTTTTATTTTAATGTATCTTATTAAACTTTACTAGATGACTCGGGCGAAGCATTCGCACTTGACACAAGAATGCAAAAACCCGTTTTTTCTTTATTTTTAAGTTATTTTTTGAATAGCAGTGAAAATGTGAGTTCGTTTAAATTTTCCGTTGATCGTGGAGAAAAAAAAATCTTTAAAATTATGTTTACTTTTGAAGTATTACTGTAGTTATGGTCAACCCCCCATAAAAACACCAATTGTGAAAATATATAATGATGGAATTAATGATGGATTAGATAATCCTCCTGAAGAAAAAATCCCATTAGAATAATATTTAAAATATTGTTTTTTTCCGAGCGGAGAATTCGGCTCGGATTTGAACTCATGCCCTTCTCATAAAGCGCGACGCTCTCACTAAACGCGCCAATGCGTCTTAATTTTTAGATGCTATTCATTGAAGTAATGTGTTATCAAAAACGGAAAAAAAGGGTTTAGGGACTAAAAAACCCATTTTTAGATCTACTTTTCATCAGTAGCCGGCAGGATAAGCTTTAAAATAGAATTAATAGGAATAATATCTAGCTTAGTGACAGAAAAACAGGCTATTGAAATAATTTATAAGATGTGAATGCCTCATGAAATGTTACATGGTTGTGTCAGATTAGAGAGATTTTTAACTCTTTTATATCTGTATTTCATGCATTGAAAATCATAAACACGCCTCAAAAATGTAACCAAGTAAAGCGTATTTTTACGCATTACATTTGAAGTATAAAATTATCACAGTGAGGGGGGAAACAAAACAAATATTTAAGGTAGTAGTCTGGTAACTTGGGTTCAGAAAATCGAAAAATTTTTTTTTTGCTTAACTTGAAAGTACAATGTCTTGAGAATATACTGTAAAAATTTCGGACAGAAATTCTAAATATTTCGGGAGTTAGAACGAGTGTTCTAGAGCGCTTCAGAGTCTAACCTTTAAAATAGTAGTCTGGTAACTTGGATTCAAAAAATCGATTTTTTTTTTTGCTTAATTTGAAGGTACAATGTCTTAAGAATATACTGTAAAAAATTTCAGACAGAAATTCTAAATATTTCGGGAGTTATAATGAGTCATTCCATAGTGACTAACGTAACATTCAGAGCTGATTTTGTAACTGTGTTTACTTGTAACTTAAAGGATAAAAAATATTTCTTAGTTATGCTGGTGGATTTACAATGTACATGTTATCTATGTATCATTTCTGCTAAGAATTTAAAACAAAATTACTGACAGTAGATATTTTTTCAACCAAAATAGCAGTGTGACTAACGTAACATTTTTGCAACCCTGAAAATGAATGCTCATGTTGTGAGGCAAAAATTTCTCAAAGTTAAGCAAGTGTTAAAAATTGAATGATATATTTGAAAAATGTGTAAAGTTGGCTTTTAAAAACATAAAACACATTTATTAAATCTTAATTTTTTTTAGTCTTGAGTGTCACTTTTACTCAAGATGGAGTGTGACTAACGTAACGTGACTAACGTAACCATCGAATAATAAGCAGTATAGACACACTACAAACTATTTATTACGGCTAATCTCAGTGATAATTACAATACTTTTTAAATTTTTTTAACTTCTTATGTTGTATGATTTTTTAAATGTATTTATTCATTTTTTTTTATACTTTTTTTACTTCGGTATTTTTTTTTTCTTCGGCTGAGGTTGACATTTTCATGGAATGACCCTAATGAGTTTTCTAGAGCGCCTCGGAGTTTGCTGTTGAACTTAAAACGCGTTTTTCTCAAAACATTGTTTTTCTGGTCGGCCCGGGTCCTAACTTTTTTTCTACTGAACCGATTGCTTTCAAATTTTAACAGGCTGTTCTACACACTTATAGTTCTCGTCGGTACTAAAGAGAATTTTTTCCACCCCTAACTTTTTATTTTACAACCCTTTCTTTGCTAAAATAAAAGGACTTTTTTTTTTCAAAGTCCACCATTTTGTTATTTACCCTTGAAATTTAACTTCAGTAGTTCCGACCAGAATGACATATCTATAGATTAAGAATAATCAAGAATATTTGAATTTATAATTTTTTTCAGATAACATCAAGAGCCAAAATCACCCGGGCCACCCACGTGCATTTTTCTTGAGGTTCCAACTTCGAGTGACAATAATAATAGTAATAAACTATTAAATTTTTTCAAATAAATTTTTTTCTATATTTTTAATATGTAAATAAAAACACTCTTAATATTCAAGATAATTCATTTTTATTTTCCCATAAAAAACCACCCTCCAAAAAAGTCAGGAAAATAGGCATGAGTTACCAGACCTTAAAATAAATACATTTGAATGTTTCGTAATTCCTTTTATACAAAATTTTAACATGCTAAATAAATTAGCCAAGGAGTCCAAGATGCAAACGCAATGCTCTAAACTTAGAGATAAATCAATCCAAGTGAAACACCAGCTTTGTGAAATAAATAAAAGTCGATTAATAACAAAAACTATAAACAGCCTGAGAACCGGCCATCACAGGGGCATGAAGATTGATGGAGAGGGTAGAAGGGTGTATAGAAACTGTTGTAATTGCCCAGAGATACACAGCTTACACCTTGTCATGTCTTTGAGTGTCCAGCAATAAGTGCGAACCTGAGAGAAATTGGTGTATTGCCGTCACTTATAGACCTTTATTACGATAACATCCAACAAATCGCAAAAGCAGTTTTAAGGATCCATGGAGTTATTTAGTTCGGCTAAGTCATAGACACGACAAAAAACAAAAAAAAAAAAAAAGAAAACGTGCTAAATGCTACAAATGAAAATATTGCCCGTCTTTTCCCTAATGAAAAATTGCCCTATCACTCAATTACTGTTTTTTTTTTCAGTAGAATTGATCTCAATTATGATCTTTATTGTTTTTGTTGATCTCGATCCTCTAAAATGAATTCCACTTTTTTGCTCCTCAAAAAAATCTTAGTTAACTATCTGCTTGAGATAATAATCTCCACCTTTTTCTTCAACAAGAATTATGAAGTAAAATTATTCTCTACCTTTTTAGTTTTTTTTTAAAATAAAGATACAAGAATGTGTTTACTTGAGATTACTAGACCTTTTATTTCTTAAAATATTTTAGTTTATCTTTTAAAGTTAAAAAAAAACCTAAGCCGTTATTTATATACTTTCGAAATTGAATCCGGTCGAATCTCGTTGAAACGAATTAAACAATGGACCTTTAAAATCAATTCGTCTTAACCGGAGTTTGAATTATCCGACGATCAGTATACTGAAGCTTGGGGATCAGAAATGCAGTTCGTTTTAGCAGTAATTCATTTTAAGAGTGTTCGAACTAACAAGGTTTGACTGTATTTCATTAAATTCAAGGATTGCATAGAAACGAAAAGTATATATCTTCGATTAGATGCTAATTTTCTAAAAAATTGAAATCAACTCTAAAACTTTCTTGACTATTCAATCATTTTCACAACCGAATTAAAAGCTACATAGTTGCTTTTCCTTTTGTTTTTATAACTTCAAGATTTAATGAATATTTTTGAATTTAATGTATTTTGAATTAATCGCATTTTTAATACGCATTTATTAGTTTCACATGTGGAATTGTTTGTATGTTTGTATGTATGTAACTCTGAATAAAAGATAAAATTCACGTTCTTTTCTTAAAGTAATATATTTAATGGTATTGTTAATTTTAAGGCTAAACTATATTACATGTTGATATAAGAGTTTCAGTTATTTGTTTGTTCCTCTGAATACAAGATAAAATTCCCGTTCTTTGCAAATATAAAAGTAATATATTCAATACTAGCGGTACCCGCACGGCTTTGCCCGTGGCATAAAATTATTAAAAGTTCATTTGTATAATAATTGATTTAGCAGAAAAAATACTCTATTTTAGTTATAATTCAACTATAATTTCTTCAAAGTATGATATAAAAATCTGGTATGGACCCCACACTACTTCCTTTTACGTGTAAATTTCTTAGTAGATGCCTTAAGTGCTAAAATAGTGCTTGGAGTGAGCAAGATAACAATTCAAGCATTTACATCCCTAGTTTGCCACGAAACAATGCAAAAAAATGTTTTACAATGCAAAAAACTGTTTTACAATGATTATCCTTACAATGATGATCTCTAAAAATCGCCGATTTTAACATCACTCAGTGGATTTTTCGCAAAATATCGCCAATAGCGCCAGATTAACCCCAAATCATAAAAAATAATTTTTTTCGCCAAATTTGTCGCCAACTTGGCAGTATGTCGCTAAATTGGCGTCAAACACTTAGCGACCAAAAGCTTGGCGATATATCGCCAAATGGTCGAGCCAATTCGTATCACTTTTGTCTGCATTGAAATTAACACTGATTTACCCAATAAAAGGGGTAAAATGCCCCCTTGAGGACGATCGATTGCAACCCCAAGGGGAGGTGCACAAAAATAAGGCAAAAGACAAAATAAGAACAATTTTGTTACTCACAGAAACCAACAGAAATCAAACCAAAGTTTAAAAGATGAAGAAAGTTTTCTGTCCTAACTTCAAAAACAAAATAATACATTTTCCAAAATGACGCACTTTAGAAAGAACGTGGCAATATCGCAATTTATACGATATTTTTATAATTTACCGAGTTTCAATTCCTTAAAAACTGAGAAAATAAAAACAGACGATTTTTTCCAACAGTTAAATAACTCATTTTTATAAGACTAGGAGTTTGGATTGCTACAAAAAAAAATTGGAAAATTATTAAGGGAAAAAGAACGAAACAAAAAAAGGTATTAAAACGCAACCATGACTAGGCGTTAAATTCCGTCATTTTCCGCGTAGTTCTGCCAATATCTCATAGATGGCAGCGCGAGCGAAATTCAAAAATTTTAAATGCGATTTGTACAAAATTAACGAAAAGAATATAGATTGAAATTATGTATGAACTATTTCGTGAACTTTAACGTGCAAACATAAAAAGAAAAAAAAATTGTTTAGGTTATAAGAAATCATTGAAGCAATGATATTTCTGATAAAAAATAAAAAACATTGCAAAATGATACTAGGCGTTAGATTCCATCCTTTATGTGTTATAAATTTTTGTTGATCATTTTGCATGGTTAGACATTTTTCATCGGAAGTGTCATTTTTTCCATGCTTCGTAATGTACCCACGTATGAGCTTCATGTGCCGGGAAAAGAGTGAAGAGGAAAAAAATTAAGTCGAAGTTTTTCATCCATTTTTCCCGATGTTGTTTTGAGCTTACTTTTTCAGTCACCCCCCCCCCCTTACCGCTGAAAACAGCAAAATTTAGATTTGAAGTGTTATTTCATTAATTATACACCCATTTTGAAGTCCAAAAGTTATCTTTGCAAATTTATTTCATGTCATGTTTTCAAGTTATTTGTGTAATTTCTTATTAAAATCTCAAATCTAACTTGTATTGTTATCAACATTTAATAGTTTTAATCCTGCCCCCTCCTCTCTTCTCTCAGGAAAAGCAGTTTTCATTAAAAGATTTATTCATAATTTTTACCCCTTTCGTGTTCGAAAAAGTTACAACAGAGTTTCAATCCATATTTTTTCGTTGATTTCGCAATCACCTTTAATAAATTAGAAAATAATTTGTTTATTTGTCACTATTCTAATGAACAATATAAACTAAAATTCTTTTTATTTTAATGTACACACGTATTTTCAACGTATTTTTTTTAATTGACCACTTTTTTATTCCAGAAATAGTTCATACAAAATTTCAATCTATTTTCTTTTCGGTAATTCTGTAAAAATCGCATTTTAAAATTTTGAAATTAGCTCGTGCTGCCATCTATGAGATATTGGCAGAACTACGCGGAAAATGACGGAATTTAACGCCTAGTCAACCACTGTAACAACATGAAAAGTTCATTTCCGGTTGTGATAAAATAATTCATTTTATTCTTATTTTCAAATTTTATTCCCGATCTTAACCATTTTAGAATCGTTTGGCTTGCTTTGCTCTAGGTAAGCCTTGAATTTCCGGGATTCTAAAAACAATTATTACAGCTCTTCTAGTGCTCGTCGAAACTTCTAATTGATATCCTTTTTAGCAGGAAATTTTAAGCTTCGAATGACATAAGACTTGAAAATGTGTATGAAATATTTCTTTGTTTTTGTATGAAAAATGAGCTAAGAATTAGAATAGAAAAAGAACGAAATAGAATTTTCGATAAAACGCTACGAAACGCACAGACCAATGCTACGAACTAATTTTGTGCCCAATTTTAAGAAAATCGATCGAACGGTTTTCGCGTTACGCAGGTCACAAACAGACAGACCTACCTTCAGCTTTATTATTTTGACTAACTCTAAAAGCGTGTTTTTTAGTTAGAAATTCAAGTAGCGCATTTCAGAACTGAATCGTGATGTAGCTGTTAGTCAATCAGCTGCCTCAATCAGTCTTTGTCAAAGATTACTTGATAAATATGCAAAGCAAGAGTGAAATCGGGAAATGAGGGAGAAGAACTTGACAACCTTGTCATGTTCAGCGCTTTATTTCGATTAAGAAATGCGAAAACTTCTGTAAAATGGGGAGGGGGGTGGGACTTGGCTCTTGTCATTCCATTTTGAACAAGCGTTATTGAATTAAAACAGGAGTTCCAGATTTTTCCATCCTACGCACCCTCAACAAATTTTTTTTGTATTCATCGAATTTCTTTACCTTATTTAAAGTTTAAGTTTTTAATCGTTAAGGTTGTATTAGATATTGATTATTTGAATTTAAAACGAGGACTTTACTAGGGCTGTCTGAAAAGTATCCGACCTAACATAGAAAACATGTTTTTATCGTCAAAACTGGCTGTTACATTTTGAAATAGTCTCCTTGTAAGTCCACACACGTCATCCAACAATGCTCCCATACTTTTAACCCATCCAAAAGTAGTGATGAAAATTTTTTCTCAAAAAAGCTTTTGACAAAATTTATAACCTCCTCATTTGAAGTAAAACTTTGTTCTCCAAGTGCTTCTTTCAGCTAATGGACCAAGAAAAGGTCGCTTGGAGCCAGGTCTGGTGAGTAGGGTGGGTGTTCAACGATTTCGAATCTTAACTCTTGAATTTTGGCCATTGAAACCGCTGAGGTGTGAGCAAGAGCAGTTGTTTGATGAAAAGAAACTTTTTCTTTTTTAAATGCGGCCGGTTTTTTTTTTTCGATTTCCTCCTTTAATTTGTCAAGGAGAGTAGCATAGTATGCTCCTGTTACGGTTGTTCCCATTTTAAGGTAGTCAATGAGTATCACTGCATGGCTATCCCAGAAAATGGTTGGTATCACTTTTCCAGCAGAAGGAATTGTTTTGGCCTTTTTTGGATCTGGTTTTCACTTTGCAGTCCATTGCTTTGACTGCGTTTTGGTTTCTGGAGTGTATTGATGAATCCAGGTTTCATCCACAGTAATAAGCCGTCAGAAAAACTCTGGTTTATTGCGCCAGATATGCGCTGCAAATGTGTATTCGGTCACGTTTCTGATCCAAATTGATTAAACGCGGCAGCCAAGTTGCAGCCAGCTTCCACGTGCTTACTTTCTCATTTAAAAAATGGCATGAACGCTCATTAGAGATATTGATAGCTTCTTCTATGTATCTCACCTTCAATTTGCGGTTATCCAGCACCATTTGATGAGCTTTAGCAATGTGTTCATCAGTGGTAGCAGTTTTGGGTCGACCTGAGCGTTCATTAACACCCAAGCTGTTACGGAAATGCTTGAATTCTGCTACCCAAAATTTTACGGTTGTAGACGATGGTGCATAGTCCCCATACACAGAGTCCAACTCCTTTTTAATTTTTGCAGACGTATTTCCTTTTTAAAACAAGTATCGAATCAGCGCTTGATATTCGATTTTCTCCATTTTCAAGAAAACAGTTACAGCAACTCACTAGTACGGCTGTCACACACACAATTCGAACTAAAACTTGCCAAAACTGCTGTTTCAAGTTCCCAACAGACTCCTAAATAAGAAGACCTCTCTTTCATTAATAAGTTTGTCCCTCTTCATATCGAGGTCGGAAACTTTTCAGACAGCCCTCGTATTTAAACAGACTTTTATTACAAAGTTTTAATTATTCATGCAAAAAATTAAATAAGTCTCGGAGAATATTTAGTGGGAACTGAACTTTTTGTTTTTAATTTGTTTTTTGATTCTTTTTTTTACAAAGTTCATCAATGTTTGGCTACAGCTTGTTCGAATAAAACCGTAAAATTGTCCTTAATATTAACTTGTTTTTATACTTGCTTTCCTGCCAAATCTAAACTCGAAAAACATTTTCGTGGAAGTAAGTTATTGTAAATTCCAGAATATGCTTCACAGCAATATCTGCTGCTACTTTGTTTTTTCATCAACTCTCTTTAAAAGTTAACAAACGAAATATTGCAATATTTTTGTTCCTATGTACAATATTACTCGGACAGTTGTCATAATAAAATTCTAGCAATAACAATGATATTTTATACATATTTTGATAACTAATCGCACATACCACTGCCGATTTTTGAATAACTCAAATGGTCTCGTTTCACCAATTGAGAACTGCTTCAATAAGCAGTGGCGTACACAGTACGCCGCAACCCCCGAGACGCAGTGGGGGGAGGCACGATCCAGAAAAATAGCGCTATGAGTAACCCCGAAAAAATATTGTTTTTAGTTGAATATACAGTGAACTCTCACTTATACGCCGCCTCATTTATGCGACTTTTTCACTCATACGACGATTTTAAATGGTCCCAGCACATTCCATAGCAAAATAATGATAGTATCATTCGTTTATGCGTCGCTCTAAAGATACATATTTCACTTATACAACGAATTTCCCTAAAATGTAGAAAAAAATAATTTATTTTCTTCACGCGAGAACTCGCGCTGTTATTTCTCAAACGAGCGCTCGCGCGGGGTCCAAAAACGACCCCAGTGCTAGCAAAAGACCCCCTTTTTTGCAAGAATGGAATGGGTTTAGGAAAATTCGAACCACACCCTCACGTCGATCAAGGACACAATTGGAGCTGCCCAAAAGATGGTTTCCTTATCTGGCTATGAAATTCCAAGAAATTGAAACAAAATTGGTTGGGGTCGTTTTCGACCCCGTGCGAGGTCTCGCGAGTTAATAAAATAGCATTTTTCTTCACTTCCCTCTTGAATCTTTCGCCTTTATTGCTCACGGAAGGCATTTTTTCCGCATGAACTAGAGTTCGGAGAGGGACAATTATCTATTATGCATCGTTTTAGAGGGAACAGTTTGTAATTAGGCATGCTACAATTTTTGTTTTCTCTTTATCATTGTAGTCACGTTACTGTAATTGCCAAACCGTAATAATATGTCCATTTTCTACAGAAATTTTCTCATTCATTCTCTCATTAGAATCTATGTTGCGTGTTAGACCTTTAAATAGGCTTGTTCACTTATGCGTCTCTCTCAGTTATGAGCCTTTTCCTCTTGGTCCCTTGGGCCGGCGTATAAGTGAAAGTTCACTGTAATTTTCTTCTAATGCCGCTTACAAATTTTCCGATAAGGGGTGGGGGACGTACCTAGGTCTTTGTACGCTACTGGGATTAAGCATTAAATAAAATAACTTAACTTGATTGAACAAATTTTCTTGCTTACAAATTAACGATTTTTGTTTCCACCAACATTTAAACTTTTTTTATTACAGTTTTTAAAAATAAGTAGGCCCAAGTACGGGAATGATAATCACTGAAGGGATACATTAATAGCTAGTCAAATTTACACAAGAAATCATGATATTTTTTATTTATGATGCTCTGAATTTATGCAAACATCTTTCTCCATCAACCACCAATTTGTTACTACATTCGACTGAAGTTTGAAAGAAATGCACGTATTCACACACATGGTTGATACCAAAAACAGACAATCAAAAACTTAGTTATTGTTCATTTCTTTCTGTATTTGGCATCAGGAACATTCCTCTTAACCCTACACTGCATCGCGTTGCCAATGGGGGGAGTTTCCGAAATTTCAAAAGTATTTTTTTCTGAAAGAACATGCTTCAAAACATAGGAATTGACCTTTTTTTAATTTTTTGACACAGTTATGTATTTTTTATGAATTATTTTAACCGGTGCGCAGATGCTATTCCGAAAAAAAACCACCTGCGCATGACGTCAGTGGTGCACGTAAGCGCGAAATCTAATTGGTTGTAGTGAGATGACGAAGGTCGTGACGTCACCGGTTCCTGCGATTGGACAACTCAAGTCAAGCAAAATGGTGTTAGTAAACAAAATAGGAGAGCTGTTAGGTGCACCACTGACGTCACAAAAACCACGCCCCGTTTTCAAGGTAGGGGATTTAAAAAAATTAATAAAAAATAAACTGTAGAAAAAATTAAAGTATTTTCCGGGCCCATGTTATTTTTTTATATCATTCTATCAATTTCAGTAACAAAAAGTAGTACTTTTGACTGAAGGAAACTCCCCCATTAGATACATGGACTATTTTTCCTTATGACCAGAAAAATGTAGTCATAAGGCAACTGAAGCATAAAAAGCAAGTATTAGGTATATTTAAAGCAATTATCAACGTCTATCCGCAAAATTATTATTTTAAAAATATTTTTCCATGTTTCTTATTACATTGAAAAACATACATTTTTTCAAAGACAAACAAAAAATCATGCAGTGTAGGGTTAAGTGTTTGGCCTAATTCAGCTAGAATGTGTTCACTTGCACAAAGGGATGGGTTTTTCAAATTTTACGTCAAAGATCCGTGGAAACTCTGGTTTTGAGTATTCAAATCCAATACCAGTGTTACAAAGTCTTTACCTTGTTTTTGAAAATGTCTAATTAAGATGAAAGATCATTAGAATAACAGGTCCAGTCTTTTTTTTTTTTAAATTCTTCGTGCCACTGCTATCCCATTTGCAGGGGCATTGTTTAAACCTTCAGCAGTTAATAAAATTTGTTTAATTTAATTTTAGGCCAATCACATTTGTTCACAATATGTGCTGTGCTAAATTTTATCCAAAAAAAAAAACGTACAAATCTTCATATGCTTTCATTATTTTGACTGAATATGTTAGTGGTACCGAAGGCAACGTATTGCAATCATGCAATGGAATAGTTTTTAAACTAGTTTCGAAGGAGTTAATGCCAAGTCCCATTTGTTTTATGTTAACCCTTCACTGCACGGTGTGCCAGATCTGGCACAAACCAAATAAACCCTTATATATTCCTATGATTTTTAAATACAGTTAAACTGAGCTTTGTGCCCCTTCTGGAACATTGCTATAACAGTTTAGTGTGATGTTTATGTACTAGTTAGTTGCACTAGTCTAGGTATTACAGTTCTTGCTTTTTAAAGAAAGAGTGTCTGCATTTCCGTTAGAAGTGTGCTTAGTCATTATTTCCTTTGTTCTTAAAATGTTTAAATACACTTAGTGGAAAGTTTGTTTATATCACTTATGGCACAAAACACATTGTAGATTATTACACTTATCGGTATACAAAGCATATGCTATGTGCTTTGTGCCATAAATAGAACAAACAATTAAAACATCATTTTTGGTGCACATTTTTAAGATTAATTTTTTTCTTTATTTTTCCTGAACTCAGGGCTATTTAAAAGGTAACAAATGATTTTTTTCATTAAAATATAAAAAATCGTGCAGTGAAGGGTTAAAATATGAACATAGCCATTACATAGTCAATACCAATAAAGTATACTAAAACATTTTCCTTAGATTAAAAATTTATGAATTCTTTGTTTGCATTTAAATGTAAAAACACGGAAAAATAATTCAAGTCAAGTAACACGAAAATATCAGATAATCTGGGGCCATTAAGATTGACCACATGTCAGTACTATAGTAACAACAAACCAGACTATTTACCTCCACATTTCTTGTACTTATGATACGATTTTAATGGTAAATTATGAGTTTTTATTTTTACGTGATACAAGAAAACACGGTAAAAATAAAGACTTAAAACCAATGATGCTACAAAAACTATGGGTGATGGAAAAATGCTGATTGGAAATTTGAAATCGGCGTCAAAAAATTACACAGGCCAACGATGAAAAAACTTTTTTAATGAAAATACCTTATTCTTATGTTGTTTAGGTTGCTGAATCCAAATATGATGCTTAAAAAGTTGTATCACCCACCATTTATTCACATTTTATAGTTACATTCATGAAATAAAGAAACATTTTTAGAATTTAACAGCTTTTTCATAGTTAAGATAACATGAAAAAATAGGTCTAATGAACAAAGATGATGTTGGCAGCACTGATGAAACACATGCTACATGATGGGAGATTACTGTTGGTCACTTCACCGGGAAGTTCAGCAAGCTATTCATCGCAGGAAAAGCTACACAAGAAGCTTCAAGGAAAAAAGGGAAAGAAAATATAAAGCAATTCCAGTTGACAAGTGAACCTTGTATCATCACATAAAATTACTATTCCAAGTATTTTACTGTAAATACAAACCGATTTACGATTCTACAGTTACGATTCTACAGTGTTTCATTGATTTCCCTATACACTGTAAATGGGTATTAGACTATATAATAAAATACATTTTGCTTGGAAACTAAGGGGAATTAAGATAACATGAAAAAATAGGTCTAATGAACAAAGATGATGTTGGCAGCACTGATGAAACACATGCTACAACATGATGGAGGATTACTGTTGGTCACTTCACCGGGAAGTTCAGCATAAAAACTACAAGCAGATTTGGATTCAGCACATAAAAATCTATCAAGATCAGCTATTAAAATTAAAAAAGTTTTCAAAAAGGTTTTTTTTGTTGGCCTGTGTTACCATAAAAACACTAAGGGCCGGTCTCCCCATCAGCAGAAAACCGACCGAAACCGAAGGCAGAAACCGAAAATCCGTAAATCCATATTAAAACTATTTAATCCATTTTACGTTTCTGCTTTACGTCAATGTGGAGCTTGGCCCTAAATGTTTTATTTAACAAAATCGTTGTTTGAATGATTACTGATTTCAGTTTAATGTTTTGAATAACAGATTAGTTCATTTATCAAACAAACAAAATACAGATATGCTTGCGGTAAAGTTAAACCATATTGTGTACATAATAATTACGAAAGTACTTTTCGCTAACTCAGATGACTTGTCTGGATACCTAACTAGCTATTGGATCTTAACCCATTAATGCCTGACATTATTTTTCCAAAGATGTTTGGTATACTGGTTACACGGCTGCAGAACACTTTTTACAATGGTTATGTGCTGCAATCTGTTAATAATGAATTGAAACAATACCTAAGTAATAATTTAACACTATTATTTGGTTGAAATGTTCATTTTTGGTCAATTCAAACACTTTTTGGACCGTCCCTAAAAAGGGACGCTAGGCATTAATGGGTTAAGATGAGATCGAAGCATTTTTTCATACATGTATCCACAATTCTTCAAAGCGTAAATAAATGTTGAATGTTTGTTTGAATGATTGCTGATTTCAGTTCAATGTTTTGAGTCAGATTAGTTCATTTATCAAACAAACAAAATACAGATATGTAAGAATGAAGACTTTCACGGCCGGAGTAAATACTAGTTAAGGATTCAGGGCTGTTGTGCCGTGGTCTGAATGTCTTTAATCCATACGTTTCGATATACTTTTCGCTACAATATAATACGATTCAAAATTAATCAACGACACCCACTGAAGATGACCGCCGCATTTGCAATCGAAACGTATGGATTAAAGCCATTCAGACCACGGCACAACAGCCCGGAATCCTTAACTAGTATAAAATACAGATATGCTTACGGTAAAGTTAAACCATATTGTGTACATAATAATTACGAAAGTACTTTTCGCTAACTCAGATGACTTGTCTGGATACCTAACTAGCTATTGGATCCTAAGATGAGATCGAAGCATTTCTTCATACATGTCTTGTTTTTATCGATAGTTCATAAAGACGTAAATTAATGTTGAACGGTTGTTTGGATGCTTGCTGTTTCTCTCATCAGTTTGAGCTGATAAAATGGCATATTAGGTATTTTTGCTCTACAATTCGGAAGTTTCTCAGCCGTCGATGGACGATTCCCACCGGGGTTGCCCAGGGAGCACCACGAGGAGGTGCCTTCCTTCGCTCCCCAGGAGGCCACTTTCTACAATCAGATGTTATACCTTCTGTGGCCTCCTGAGAGTTTCGAAGAGCTCTCACTTTTTTCAAACCTTTGTGTCTAAAGTTCACTCTCCCATAACATAATCATTCATTTCACACTCCAGGGTCCCCCGTACCTATCACAGCTTCGTGGTTTAACCGGGATAGAGCCCTGAAGAGCGCTCTGTTCTTAATTTTGAACCAGGACCTAGGGTCGAGCAAACCCTAGGCCCAGCACCCCCAGAGGTATCGTTTCACTTGGAGGACTTTGTGACCACGACATTTTTAACGCCTCCCAGCCACCATTAATCAAGACGGTGGATCTTTGATCGGCTGGGATCGAACCCGGGTCCCTCCGGACACGAGTCCGATGCCTTACCGATCGGGCCACCACGGCCCTCATAACATAATCAGTCCTCTTTGTTAACGTCTGCTGAAAAAAAAACAGAATGTGTTGTAGATGAGGTGGAACAGTTCGCCTTTATTTCAATATCATCCACGCATATGAAATCGTCGTCTTCGTTAATTTCCACGAGGGCGATGATATCAGATATTTTGTATTCAAACTTTTCCTCTTCAAATGCCACATTGTTTAATTGATTTCTCATTATGTTCATATGGGTAATCGTCTCTCTTTTTGTGTTCTATGAAGTTATAGATATCAGATGTTAGGTAGTCTAAATTTTCTGGCTCATATTTCACTTCCATGTTGACCTCCAAATTACATTCCCTTTTCAATTCATTTTCACCTGCATGTATAAAATCGCCCATTTCAACAAATTTCAAGAAGTCGTAGTGATCAGATACTATGTGTTCCAAATTTTCTAACTCATGTTTCACTCCCATGTTTTCATTCGAATTACAATCCTTTTTCAATTCAATATCGTTTGCAAATATAACATTGCAATCATCATTGAGTTCTAAGAATTCGTTGATGTCAGATATTCTGTACTCAGATTCTTCTGTTTCAAGCTGTACTCCCAAGAGCACATCTAAATTACATTCTTCCTTTAGTTCAACATGTCCTACGTATGTGAAATCTTCGTCTTCATTTATTTCCAAGAGGGCGCTGATGTCAAATATTTTGTATTCAAAACTTTTCTTCTATGCCACATCCATGTATTCATGCAAATCACTCCCTCAACCTTTATCCCTTCTCAATGATTCGATCAAAGAATAAAAACTATTCTTTTCTTGTTTCCTTGCTCTTGATAAAACTCTCCTGATCCCCGCGAAAAGGGTATAATATTACGTCTAATACATTGAACTCTTACTTATGCGCCGGCCCAAGGGACCAACAGAAAAAGGCGCATAAGTGAGAGAGACGCATAAGTGAAAAAGCCTATTTAAAAGTCTGAAATGCAACATATGTTCTAATGAGAGCATGAATAAGAATGTTTCTATGGAAAATGGTTACATTACTACGGTTTGGCAACTACTGTAACCTAACTACAATGATAAGGATAAAACAAAAATAGTAGCATTACCTAATCACAAACTGGTCCCTTTAAAACGATCCATAATAGATATTTGTCCCTCCCCGAATTTTTGTTCATGTATAAAAATACCGTCCATGAGCAATAAAAGCGAGATTAAATAGGAAAGTGAAGAAACATGCTCATTTTGCGCCGGTCCCAGAGACCAGCAGAAAAAGGCGCATAATTGAGAGAGACGCATAAATAACCACGGCTTTTTAAAGGGCTAAAATGCAACATAAGTTCTAATGAAAGAATGAATAAGAATGAATAAGAATGTTTCTGAATAAAATGGTCACATTTCTACAATTTGGCAACTACTGTAACCTAACTGCAATGATAAGGAGAAAACAAAAATAGTAGTATACTAGAAAATAAAAATAGTAGCACAAACTAGTCCTTTTAAAACGATCCATAATAGATAATTGTCCCTTTCCGAACTCTAGTTCATGTGGAAAAAATGCCTTCCGTGAGCAATAAAAGCGAAAGGTTAAAGAGGAAAGTGAAGAAACATGCTCATGTTTTAGAAGAAAATAAAATAAATTGTTTACATTTTTTAAAAAATTCGTCGCATAAGTGAAATATTTATCTTTAGAGCGACGCATAAACGAATGAAATTGCCATTATATTACTATGGAATGTGCAGGGACCACTAATAATCATCGTATAAGTGAAAAGGCGCATAAATAAGGCGGTGAATAAGTGAGAGTTTACTGTATTACGTAATATTTCTCAGAGGACATGTTTTTTTTTTTTTTTCATTCGCCCTCCACTGAATATAATACTGAGAGATGAAAGAAAATCGATTCAAACAGTCTCTGCCACCATCATAGAAAAATAGTGAGTACCTTACGATGTGTTAAAATTAATTTTAAGATAAAAAACGTAATTGCGTTGAAGACTTCCGAAACTTTTTGTTGAAGTTTTGCTGCTTTAAATCTTTAAAGAACCCCATTGATGGTGTAAAAACTCCATTTTTTTAAAAAGATTTAGGGTATTATCAAATATGATGTAACGAAATTTTTGAACTATAAGGATTTTTTTTTTTTTTAAAAAAGTTCATGTGATAAAAGAAATGTTCTTGCTGGTTCAAGGAAGATTTTTTTTTCAGTTTTAGTCTTCACAGTTTTGTTTAAAAAATATGCTTTTAGAAACGTTCACTTTGAATTCAGTTTTTAGCATCGATATAATGACTTCCAAGTTAATATCGTCAAAGTGTTCACGGTTCCATTTTTTCGCGAACGTGGAAAAAAAGCCACGCATAAAATTAAATAAAAATAAAAAGCTGCATCATCAAAAAACTAGTTTAAAATTTTAATTTTGCATGTGTCTAAGTGTATTTTATAGGTTGAGCTTTGAAAACGACTTAGGATTGTAAACTATAAGAAAACGAAGGGTTCTAAAAATAAGCACTTTCTTTCGAGTTCACATTTGAGGTCTGTCTTCAAAAATAGAGTATACTGCAAGTACAGAATCGTACATTTGATACCCACTTGAGTTAAATAGTTACCTAGACAACAAAAACCTTTTTTTACTAGTTTAATAGTAACTTTAATATCAACTAGTTATAAAGTTACTGTTGAAGATACTGTTAAAGATACTATTAAAAATGCGGAAATACTGACAAGTTAAGTATTTCAGTAACAATAATCTTTTTAAGACTGTTTTTTTATTAAGTTTATGTTTTACAGGAAATAGTCAATTGTGATCTTGAGTTTTTCATTTTTGAAGGACTTCTAACTCTAATTTCTCTTCGGTTGTACAGTGTATGGGGGGGGGGAGATTACGTATTAATGTTACGTATTAATTAGGGATGCACCGATAAGCAAATTGGCCGATCACCGATTAATCGGCTGTTGATAATCGATCGATTAATCGGCAGAGTAGATTAATGATAAGGATGATTGTTTTTAATACTATCAATTTTCCCTTCACTGTTTTTTCTCTCTTATAGAATTCCGAGTTTGGAGATAGTCAGTAATTTATTTCTCAGAGATGATTTTTACCAATTTCCTAGTTTTACAAAATAATTTGACTATTTTATCAAATTTCTTAGAACCAATTTTCATATTATTGTCAATTCTATTACATGAACACATTGTTCATTATTTTAATTGGACATAAAAATTCAAAAAATAGGGTGGGTGGGGGAGTCTGTGGTGAGCACTCCAATTTCGGAGTACTTTTAATTGAAAATTTTTAAATAACTGGTAGCAACTTAATTGAAGACTTTTATTCTTTGCGAAAACTAGAAGTTATCTAAAATCCCTGTGCTAAGGAGATAACTATCGTCACATGAAAAATATTGCAACATTGTCTATGATATTACTCATAGTAGAAGAATTAATTTATTAAAAACTTTATATCAACTGTGAGGATTATTTTGACTGTTTATAAAATTATTTCTTAGTTTCTTAGTTAAGGTATTCTTTGAAGAATAATATTTAAAAAAATATTTTTTCGGCCGATTAATCGGCCCGATATTGCCGATTATTAATAATCGGTAAAGTGGCCGATTAATCGGTGCATCCCTAGTATTAATATTAATACGTAGAGTACGTATTAATATCTATTACAATTAAGATCGTAGTTAAAATTTTCCCTTTAACGATGAAAAATAGCTAAAACTATTATAAAATCCCAATCGGCTCTTTGAAAAATTTCTGGATCTGCCCTTGAAAAATTGATCCCTATGTCAGTATAAAATTAGAAAAGCTCTTCCTTTTAATTGTGTTTTTGCATTAAGGTTAAAATGTTACTGTCGATTCACAGCTATGCAAACTTTTGCGTTTTCCACTATTAATTCCGATTTTAATCTAGTTATTTAATTATGTAAAAAATAAACTTTCTTTTTCAAACATAGGGCCATATAAAGTTTACAAATACCTTTGTGCTAAAGATGTACAGAAAATAACAACGTTACAATTTTCTGTACATAGGGCCATATATATTTTTTAAACTTTTGTCTCAGAGATTTAATGCAAAAAAGAAAATTAATAGCAAAATTACTAAAATCGCTGTTAGCCATGTACCTTGCGCAGTCTGTGCTTTAAAATGTAAGCGATTTGTAACTTAAACTTTCATGCGACTTTATCGAGGCATTAAAGTTTGTGCAAACTACATTTAGAACTCTTGCTACTCTGTTAACCCGAAAGGCTTTCATTCCCAGCAAGTCAGTCGAATGCTTTGACTCGATAAGTGCACTAAGTAAGAGAAAGTGGTTTCGGAAAGTTGAGCTAATTATAATTAGGGTTTGCATATTTCACAGAATTTTAAAAGCTCGCCCACTTGAACTTCGGTCAGAAGTATAACGTTTGGAGGCGCAAGGTTTTCGCATCGTCAAAATGTACTGTGAAACATACTAAGTTGTGCTTAACCCGTTAAGGCCCAAGTTATTTTAAAATGAAAATTTTTGAAAAATCTTTTTGAATTACATTTTATCCTTCATAGGTGAAGGTAAAGTTTTGTTCTTTTACAGTATTTTTTAGTTGAAATAATAGATCTATAAATAGATTGCTCGGCCTTTCTGGTAGTAAAAAAGTTGGTAGTAAAAAACTTACCTCTAATCTTATCTTTGACGATACCAATTTTGTAAACTAATAATAAAGCTTTTGTAAAATGAAAAACCAGCTGAAGGAAAGAATACTGTACTTTTTTATAAAATTCCGTTGTACCCAGAATTGAAAACTGATTGTACTATGACTCTGCAACATGCCAAACTTTAGACGTTACCTGCTGGAATGACCGGGAAAGAAAGGTCCAAAAGTTTTTCAGGGGGTGTAGCCACATGTGTAAGGAAACTAGCCAATAAGAAATGATAAGAAGGTATTGTGTTCAGTGAGGGCTCTGAAAAGAGGTGATCTATAGATAGATCACTGGGCGGTAACGAGTTAACAAACAATTGAACGTTAAAAGTACAGTTCAAAAGAAGCAAAAGAGTTTTTTTTTTTTTTTTTTGTACCAAAAAAAGATCATAGAGGTTGTTGAATATATAATTTTGAGTTCTATTTGCATATCTTTTCTTGTCTTAGTTAAGCTTTTTGTTTCAAGTTTTGGTTTGGCAGCATTCGCAAGAAGCAGACGATACATTAAAAATATAGCTTGGAATTCCATGATATTGTTATCTTGAAACTTGATTACTATTTGTTCTGAGCATTCTTGATATGTCAAATTTAGCCATTCTTGATGATGGGCACGGGACATAACCGCCGCAGCGTAGGTCGTCTCCGCCGCAAAGTTTATCTCTACTCCCCCCCCCCCCCATGAGACATCTCCGCCGCATCTTTTCCCGCCGTCTTTGTACGACAGGACAACTCCGCCGATTAAGCTAGTAGGGTGCAATACTTGGCGAATTAAAATTAGCGAAGTTTAAATTGATTTACGCACCATACTGTGCTTCAGAAGTAGCCCAGGAATTTATTTCGTTTATTTAGATTTGCTGTTGGTCGCCGAAACACGGTGTGCTGCCAAGAATGGAAGCTTTAAACCAGTAACCCCTTTCCAAACCTTGAAAATGGCGCGGCGGATTTGTCCTGTGCCAATCAAAGGGGGAATAGGAGTCGCGGCGGAAATGTCCCATGCGGAGAAGAGAGGGATAAAATTTGCGGCGGAGATGTCCTGTTCCGTTGATGATTGTATATCTTAATATATAAAAATTACGTGTTCCTGTGTTTGTGGCCAATGGACTCCTCAGCTACTGAGCCGATTCTAACCAAATTTTGCAAGCAGTTTCAATTTGGTCCAACTTAAATGATAGGATAGTTTTTATCTCAATTTAGGACCGCAATATATTTTTTATTGCAAATTATTTATTTAGCTACCAGGTTTTCTGTATTCTTGGCTAAGCCTTTTTACTAAGCTTTTTTTGACACCTCCATAGCTGAGCGACATAAAGCACACGTTCTGGCAGCTTCCGGAGTGCAGTAAACAGGTTGTAAGTTAGCGGTGCGTTGAGTGATATTTGACTTTTCTGTGAAGTAAATTATAAACAAACGCGTTACTTCCCTTGAAATTTATATGTGATAAGCTGTCAGAAACGATTGTCACTTAAGAGTGTTTACGCCTCTGAGGCTGAGAGGTGGAAAGCGCTTGGTGGGATAGCTCCTGGACTGCATTTAAGTGGCTGCTCTTCTTACTACTATTATATATACAAAAGTTTGTTTGGGAGGGGGCCACGTGGGCCTATAGGTAAAGTATTCTCCTCGTAAGCAAGTGGTCGCGGGTCCTTGCCCATGGTTGTTATTTCAACCTCTCTGTGCCGTAAATCTGTCCTGTGTTTGTCAGGAGGCAAGGCGCATAGTACACAGTCCTCATGTATGTCGAAGCTACTGGCTTCTGTGTAAAAAAAAAAAAAAAAAAGTTTGTTTGGATGGATTTCTGGATAGAGCAGTCAATTGATAAGCAGTCAGAAAAAATTACCTTTTTTAACTAAGCCTTTTTTGAGCCTCTGTCGCCAGGCGACATAAAGCACATGTTCTGACAGCTTCTGGAGCGCAGTAAAATAGGTTGTAAATACAGAAACAATAATGGATGGTTAATGTAGGTACTTATTTTATTTATTTATTTATTTTTTTTTTTTTTTGTATTTCCTAATAAAAAAACTTAATAAATTCAAAAATTTGCTTATTTATTGCCTTTAAGGCGGAACAGAGTTCGCCGGCTCAGCTAGTTGTAAATCAAGTATTTTAATTAATGTAAACTATCGTTAAGTGTTCCTTGAAGAAAATGAACAGCTTGACATATGGAATTAAAATAACTAAATTGTCTTGAAGAAATATTAGAAGTCTTGATCTTCTATTGATGCTTGGACCGCAATAAATTTTTTATTGCAATATATATACTTTTATCTAATTATACTTTTATCTAATCTCCCTAATCATATATATACTTTTTTAGAGGTAAAAAAAGAAAAATGACTGATGACACAACTTTAGTTTTCTTTTCATTTCTTGTAATTTTATCAAAGATCCTGATTTTATCACTTTTACGTGGTGATAACTTTGGAGGTAATAGAGGCACCATGTCATGGAACGGGACATTAGAAATAAACGAGTTCTACCCTACCATTGTGCGGTCTCTCGCCTGGTGTTCTAATCTCATATCAGCTACTGTCTGTTTGCGTATTGTACGCCTGGCAGCCACGGACGCTTCCATCTGAAAAAGGGGAGATAGGTTTAGAATGCGCATTACCTGATGCCTTCAGCTTTTGTTCGCTTACTACTTCCTCGTTGCTTCCCCCCCCCCCTATTTCGAGAAAGTCCGAAGAGACTTGGCGCGTGCGCAGATGCGGCGGAGGTCGCACGAAAAAATTTGGACAATACCAGTTTTTATTGGCTCTCTTTGCTTTTATAGGAGAATTTCTGCCTCCAGCGCGGTTAATTCCATTTCCAGGCTAACGACTTCCAAAAAGCACGAAACCGCAGTCCTTGGATGGAATAACCGAGTTGGCGGTATATTGCATGTTTCTACCGTAGTCCTGATTTGGGGGGGGGGGGGCGCCGGTAACTTACTGCTTTTTTTGAAATAGTTTTGTGTCAGCAGCTTTGGGTACACAAACGTAGTAACGGCAATGTTTGCCAGAAGAATTGCATAGAAAGTTAGAAGTTAATAATTTTAAAGAAAATAATTTAAATATGTGCTGTGAAACACCATTGGTCGAGCGGGGCTCATATGGCTCATTCCACGAAAAAACTGCCATCTTGTCCCGCATGTGACGGTCATGCTTTTCATTAAAAAGTAATGATTTGAAAGGGTAATTAATGAAAACGAAGTTTTGTTGGTTAAGAAATCACAAACCGGTGTGCGTTTTTTTAGGCAAAAAACTTATCTAACTTCTAAAATTACTATTTTTTAATTAAATATATTAGCGTCATGTGAGGGAAAAATGGCGGTGCTTTTGTGGATTTTGGTCCATTACGAGTGCTATTTTTTCACCGCATTCATTTTATTTCTTACCCATGAACTATTTTATTAAACATTATCAGCTTTTAATATTCGGTGTAATTCCAATGGCAAATATTTACTGTTGCTACCGACAAGAAAACTCCCTGCTTTTTTTTTTTTTTTTTTTTGAATTTTTATTTATAGAACAAAATAAACTGAAAAAAAAAAAAAAAAAAAACTACTCCAAATGCCCCGTTCCATCAAATGGAATGGTACGTACGAACTTTACTAAATGTATTTCACTTCAAAGCAGCCATTTTCTCCAACCAAGCATTTTGCTTAGGGGGCCATTCCACGGAAAACTGTCATTTTGATCCGCACTTCATATATTTTTCATTAAAAATAATAATTGAAAAGGGTCATGAGCAAAATTTTGTTGCTCAGGAAATCAAACACATTTGTATGATTTCTTAACAAAAACGTACATTTGGTCCTTACATATTACTATTAATGAAATATATGCGGCCACGTGCAGGACAAAATGTCTTTTTTTCGTGGAATAACCCTATACCTAACTTTTTTAACGGTTTATACAGTCGACGCTCGATATAACGACCGTCTCCGTCCTACAGAAAACGGTCTTTATAACGAGTGGTCGCTGTAAGAGGTAGAACATAGTGTATGTTGGGATACAGTTGGGAGTTTTCTCACCGATCGTTATATTAGGATGGTCTTTGTAACGAGTGGTCGTTATAACGAGCGTCGAATGTATTATTATTTCTCAGCGAACGAGATACAGTGAACTCTCACTTATACGCCGCCTCATTTATGCGCCTTTTTAACTTATACGACGATTTTAAATGGTCCCAGCACATTCCATAGCAAAATAAGGATAGTATCATTCGTTTATGCGTCGCTCTATAAATTAATATTCCACTTATACGCCGAATTTTCCCTAAAATTTAAAATTTTTTATTTATTTTCTTTAAGAAATAAGCATTTTTCTTTATTTTCCTCTTAAATCTTTCGCCTTTATTGCTCACGGAAGGCATTTTATCCGCATGAACTAGAGTTTGGAGAGGGACAATTATCCATTATGCATCGTTTTAGATAGAACAGCTTGTAATTCGGTATGTTACCATTTTTGTTTTCTCTTTATCGTTGTAGTTACGTTATACAGTAATTGCCAAACCGTACTAATATGTACCTTTTGTATAGAAACTTCTTATTCATTCTCTTATTAGAACCTATGTTGCGTTTTAGTCCTGTAAATAGGTTTGTTCGCTTATGGGTCATTTTCATTTTTCGGTGCCATTTGCTGTCCGTCAAAAAAATATTTTTTTAAAAATTTTTGAGCAACTTTAAATAAATTTACTTTTTGGTATGTTTATTAGCAGACAATTTCCAATACAGGCATTATAATCTACTTATATTAAAAACTGAGTATCTTTCTAACTATCTTTCTAACTATCTTTCTATGTCACGCTTCTTTCTCCTGAACGCCAATGAACTGAAAGTCGAACCAGGTACCGATAGATAGGTAATTTTTCAAGCTTCATTAGTTTCAATCTATATAATTATACGATTTTAATTAGCGAAGATATCAATTAATAAGTAGTCAAGTTTAAAGCGATTAAGCCTAATAAATGATTAAATATGAAATCCATTCTTGCATTGCAAAACGTGGTTGCCATGCCATGAAACAATAATAAAAATGAAAATGAGAATTTTGAATGAAGGCTTAACTAAATCAAACACGAAACTCATAAGCGGGCGACTTACATAGTATTTTTATCGCTAGCTACTTGTAATATTTTGAAACATTCATTTGTTGAAGAGCCATCTACTTATATTAAAAACTGAGTATCAATGTCTGCTTTTTCTCCTTTGAGCGAGCTGAACCAAGGGCGGATCCAGCTTCTGGTTAAGGAGGGGGTCATTTTCGGAAAAGGGGGGGGTCAAAGTGCAATTTTTGTGCACAAATGGGGTGGTTTGGCAGTTTTTTCGTAAAATAAGTCCCAAAAATGCAATTTTTTGCTATATTTGGTCGGTTAAGGGGGGGGGGGTCATGATCCCCATGACCCCACTCTGGATCCGCGCCTGAGCTGAACTTACTGAAACTTTCCTCACCATCTTGAAGGCGCGAAGCATCTCAATAATTCGAATGATTTTTTTTATACAGGAAAAAAGTAAAGGCGTGAAGCGCCTGTTAGCGAGCCGCCTTGGCGGGGAGTAGTTTCTTGACATTTTCCTCACTACTTTCAGGGCACGAAGTGCCCGTGCAACGCCGGGCCACGTTCGTGGTACGTCTTGAAATCGAATGAACATTAAATTATATCAAATAAAACTTCAGAATGAGGTAAAAGTTAGAGAGGGGGGACGTTATGCATCAACATGCCGCAGGAAGCTAATCTAGCTGCCCTGGCAGCTAGTTTTTAATAATATTTTTTGTTAAGAAAATGGGTTTTTTAAGAATGAGTTGAAGAGGAACGAAAAATACAGCTGTCCAAAAAATAAAGACTGAAGTTGAACAACAAGAATTTGAATTTAGTAGTCAAATTTTCCACTCTGTCATATTTTGCAATCATGCTTCATACTTTAAATTACATTCTAAAAAATTAAATTTGAATAAAAGTGAAAATTTTAATTTTTTAACTAATATCAAAGAGTTGTCCAGAAATTAATGTCATGTCTGTTACCATACACATTTTTACAATTTTTAAAAACTTCTGCATTGAATTCTGGACTGACAACACTTGTATAGTACTGAAGCACATGGAACAAGAAATAGCAACAGTCATTTTGAATGTTCAGTTTTCTTTAAAGGAAGCAGAAGTCTTTTATTAGTAAATATATTTTTATTATGTCATGTCTGTTACCTTAATTACTTGCATAAAATATTTTTTTAATTATTTCAGCTAGATAATTTAGTTTAGTGGGATTGTACTCTAAATCAAGTAGAATTTTTAATAATTTTGTAAAATTTTTTGCCCCACAATTTTTTTTTCTTAAAATGTCATGTCTGTTACTTGTCATGTCTGTTACCATATTTAGAAACAGAAATGACAAATCAGGTAACAAACAGACTTGACATGCTATTTTTTATGGTAAAAATTCCAAAGATATTTGTTTTTTTCTTTTTAAAATGAATTTTAGTCAGAATACAGAATTAATGGACCAAAAGAAATTTTTTTGGATATATCTTTCCAATAAATCAGATATCAATTAAACATACTTCTTTTTGTTCTAATTTATATTTGTTTTAATCCAATTAAATCAATTAATGTTTCATGCTTGCTGTAACAAGTCCTTTTGTATTATATAGTTTAGATTTTAAATATAGTTTTGAACTAATGTCTTTAATTCTATCTTTATGAAAGATTTAATGAATAATTAATGCGAATATTACCTGAAAGTGTATAAAATTTTTTAAAAAATTCTTATGTAAGCGTAAATTTGATCATTTGTTTTTAAATACATAGATGGTTTAAAAGAGATAAATAAATCAAAATTATAAAACTATTTTTGCTTTCTTCATATGAGTATGGCACTCACCCCAGCATAGAAACAGAAAAATTCTCTAGAGAACTATAAATTTGCTACCGAAGTTCAATCTTTTCATTTTGGAGGCTCAAGAAAACAAGCTTCCTAACACACTGGGGTTTTGTATCAGAAAAAGTTAAAAAATCCCGTTGCATTTTGCTCACCTTCAGAGAGCAATAATCATGGGCCTGCAGCAATTTGGGCTCATCTTCAGGCAATTCTTGATATACTGCTGCGAAAAATTGAACCAGAAGTTCAAACTTAATTTTTTTTTCTGATGGCCCTACAACGCAGTATCGATTGAAGAATTTATTTTCTTTTAAACAAAAATATTTCGGAAAATTTCATAATAATATGGATCATGGTCCTTCTATGAAGTGGATCATGATAAGAGGGAAATTGCCAAATCCATGTCTTACTGGATCGGCAACTGCAATATTTCTTATTTAATATAGGTTTAACACGGTATAATATTGAATAATAATATTTAAAAAAAAATAAATACTCTTTTCAATCTTTATGTTTAAATATACATATGAATTTCAGCTTAAATAATCAGGGCTAAAAGAAGATATTGTAACGAGTCCGTAGCACCTTCAACTTTCTTTAAATGAGCATTCCAATCTTGAGGAAGTAACTAAAAATTTATTTACAAGTATTTACACTATTTACAATATGAGCAGGAAACAATTGCCAAACATCCAGCAATTAGGTAGCAAACAGTACACTGTACTCTCAACAGTAACTCAGCACCACGTATCTAACGTGAACAGTAATTAAGCAATTACAAAAGCAAAACAAACATTCGCCCAAGCGAACGAAAACGAGCCTCTCAGAAATCCCATCTGAGAAAAACTAACTGACTGTGTTCACGGCCAGCTATTTATACTCGAGAACGAAATTTCGACAATATTCTAGCAAAATCCAGTTCATTCATAACTTGAACAATCCATTCACGAAACTTCTAGTAATAAAAAGAAAAACCACTCCGAGCGAAAAATGTCTTCATGCTTATTAAAGTTAGGGCAAGTGTAAAAACTACAAAGTGTTTCAAGGCCGGTATACAAGTGATAAAAGTGATATCTTCAGATACTTTTGCAACATGTCGCCAGATAAAACCAAAACTAGTGAAAAGATGCAAGGCAGGAAAAACAACAACGATTTACAAGATTTGTAACATTGCCCGCTTCCCAAGGACTGCACGTCCCGGGCAGTACAATCCCCAGAAAGGAAGCAAGGGAAAATTTACAGGTGCACACATTACATGATGACCAATCATAAACATGATACAAATTAACAATGAGAACATGAAAGAAATAATAACATTGATGGTAATATTACAAACAATTAAAGGCAAAAGTTATTTACAAAATTTACCAACAAGTTACCATGGTAGCTTTAGATTTATTTTACGAACTATGGCCATAGTATGGGGCTAGCCGATCATAATGTACCACCCTAGGTTTTGAATGTGATGACTTCTGGATCCTCACTACGACGTCGTTCAGCCGGTGAAGGACTGTGTAGGGTCCATCCCAATGCGACTGCAATTTGGGTGACAGACCTTTACGTCGGATGGGATTCCATAGCCACACCTTGTCACCTTCTTGAAAGTCATGGCCAGTGGACCTTGTGTCGTATCGGGTCTTCATTTTCTCCGTCGCGATGTTGATTCGCTCCCGTGCGAAGTGGTAACGTCTTCCAACCGGGCCTGAAGATCCTGGACGTACTTCTCAGGCGATGAAGGCGCATCTGGAGGGAGACCGAAGACGAGATCACAAGGTAGCCGAAGCTCTCGGCCGAAGAGCATCTGTGATGGGGAATATCCGGTGGTCTCGTGGACAGCACTGCGGTAGGCCAGCAGGAACAGAGGAAGTTTCTTGTCCCAATCCTGTTGATTTTTGGAGACCATAAGCGAGAGATTATTAAGGATTGTCCTGTTAAATCTCTCCACCATGCCGTCCGATTGTGGGTGTAGTGGTGTCGTTCGAGTTTTCTCAATTCTGAGGATTTTACACAGGCCCTTAAACACAGCAGAGATGAAGTTTCTCCCCTGATCGGAGTGGATCTGCAAAGGTGTCCCATATCTCGAGATCCAATGCTGGACTAGAGTCTCTGCTACAGTGGTAGCTTCTTGATCCGGAATGGAATATGCTTCGGGCCATTTGGTGAAATAGTCAATGGAAACGAGGATGTATTTGTTCCCATCAGTAGTTTTCGGTAGAGGACCAAGAATGTCGATCCCGATTCGTTCGAAAGGAGCTCCTACGTTGTAAAGATGTAGTTTCCCGCGGCTTCTTCTCTTCGGTCCTTTACGGGCAGCACAGGCCTCACAAGAATGGCACCACTTCTCTACGTCATCCTTCGCCTTGCTCCAGAAGAAGCGCTCTCGAACCTTGCAGAGGGTTTTCAACAGACCAAAATGTCCTCCAGTCGGACTACTGTGCAACTCCTTTAGAACGTCTTGAATTCTTGATCTGGGAAGGAGTAACTGCCATTTGAATGCTTTACCATCGTCAGATTCCCATTTCCGATACAGTACGCCATTTCGCAACTGGAGAGATTTCCACAGAGCCCAGTATCTTTTCGTTGCAGGACTGTAGATAGAAGGGTGATTCTCCAAAATCCGAACAATATGATGTCCCCGTAGGACAGCACAAAAATTATTTGACCTATAAAGTTTTTTTATTTTTTTAATTGTTAGAAATACTTATTCTGATGTTATTCAATTCATATTAAAGCAAGTTTTCATTTATTTTTTTCTACAAAAATTTTTGAATAGCCAAAAAGTCACCTTTTTTGCGTGTCCCAACCTGTTTCTAAAATGTAAATAAATTATTGTAAAACTAGGTGACCCGTGCGGAATTCCGCAAAAAAAAAAAAAAAACTCTAAACTTAAAATTTAATACGACAATTTTTATTGGCTTCATTTGCACAACATCGCCATCTACTGCCGTCGTTCTGACAACTTTTCAAAGAGATCAAAGACACGTTCACTTTTACAACTACTACAAAAGTGATACCCTATATTAAAATCAAATACCCAAGGCTACTACTAAACTAAATACTAACGTTATCGCAAAACTACCATAGTATTTTGAAACAATAAAAGTTACAATTAAGGTTTACCGAGCTAAGCCTTGGCTTGAAATGTCGCATTTAAAATTGATTTGAGCAACAATGTAACGATTTTGACAGTTGAGCAAAAAATTTAACTTTTTCAAACTTCAATCGCTTATAAGTCGCTTAAACGTGGATTTTCGAGATTCTCGTTACGCGGCGCTAGCGGAGAAACGTTCTAAAGAACGCATTTTTTTTAATCTTTCGAATGAAATCAAAATGGAGACGATACGACAATTATTTCGCTAGATAGTCAATTTTGTGCCCAAAAATTGAAGTTCGAATAAAAAACGAACCGACACTTTTTAGAGGGTGGGTCTAATTTTCGTCAATAGCCCGCGGGATAAGCTTCAAAATCATAAATTTTCATGCAATTCGATAAAGAAATGAGCGAGTTTCGACCGGGTATAGGATTCGGCTTAGAGAAATAATATATGGAGATTTTACGTGAACATTGCACAAATTTCACTTGTAGTGTTGAATTATGTATAGTTATGAGTGTAATATAGTGTTGTTTTACCTTATTTAAATGATTATATAATCAGGTACATCATTTTGAAGTTTGTCCCCAGATTGCATGTCCCTCTCCTGGCCTACAAATTGGTTCAATTATTAAAGGCAAAAAGAAGGAATTTTGAATCTGCAGCACTATAACACTGTTTATTCTCATCACTTCTTTGGACTCATAGAGTATTTTGTCTATAGAATGTGTCTGCTGTTCGTATTATTATTCCTTAGTTCAAAATGAGGTATGTAACATTTTCGATGTCCCTCTCCTGGCCAACATTTCTGTTCTAAATAAAATAAAAAGAATAATTCTGCCTGCAGTGTGTAATTGAGTTAAGAGGATAAAAGAGAAAAATACCATTATTTACCTTCTATATAACTCCAGGTAGAAATATCAGCCTTTTTTGATTAAAATTTCCCTCTCCTGGCGCAAAAAAAAAATGTCCCTCTCCTGGCGCAAAAAAAAAAAAAAAAAAAAAAAAATGCCACTCTAGCATTACTTTTAAAGCACTATAATCTGGCATACTTAAAGTGACTTCCCTCTATTTTTCTCTTAATAAGCTCCTAACAAAGAGTAAGTATGATTTTTTTTAGATTTTTTAAGCATTTTTATTTTTATTGAGTTTGTGAGTTGAAAATGCCAGGTTTTTGGAGAATCACCCAGAAACGTCTTGCCAACTAGGTCGCCGACTGTCCTTTTCCATTAACTCTGATAGGCTTTAGGTCTGGGTCTTCAAGCTGATCTTTTCTTACTTGGTCGTCACTCCATGGATCAGGATCTGAAGATGATGAAGTAGCAGTAACTTGACAGGCAGTAGGGATTGTCGTCCCGTACTGTTTCTCTATTCGGGAGCAATAATGGCAGTTCTCGGAACAAGGTCTTCTTGATAATGCGTCAGCATTACCATGTGACAAACCTTTTCGGTGCTTAATCTCGATGTCATATTCCTGGAGCCGCTGTATCCACCTGGCTACCTGGCCCTCTGGATTCTTGAAATTCGAAAGCCAAGTTAAAGAGGCATGATCGGTCCGGAGCAGGAATTTACGGCCGTAGAGGTAATGATGGAAATGTTCTACAGCTTTAACTATGGCGAGCAATTCCTTTCTCGTGACACAATAATTTCGCTCCGACTTGGATAAGCATTTGCTCCAGTAGGCGATGACATGTTCGTTATCGTCTATTTCTTAAGATAAAACAGTTCCAACGCTCTCGTGGCTAGCATCGTGTCAAGTATGAAGGATTTTTCAGGCTGAGGATAAGAGAAAATAGGCGTTGATGTTAAAGCCTCCTTCAGCTGTAGAAATGCATCCTTGCATTCTTTGGACCATTCAAATTTTTGTTTGCTCTCCGTCAGCTTATGCAAAGGTCGTGCAATGTTGGAAAAACCCTTCACAAACTTCCTGTAGCACGTGCAGAGCCCCAGGAAACTTCGCAGCTGATGGACATTTTCGGGGCGGCTCCAATTCTTGACTGCGGATACCTTATCTGGATCTGTTCGTACACCCTCTGAAGAGATAATGTGACCAAGGTAGTTCACCTCACGGCGGAACAAATTACATTTGGACGGGCTTAACTTCAGGTTGGCTTCCTTAAGCTTTAGCAGCACCTTCCTAAGATTAGTCAAATGTTCCTCAAAACTGCGTCCTATGATGATGATGTCGTCCAAGTAGACAAGACAGGATTCAAAAGAGAGTCCTCGTAACACTGATTCCATAAGACACTCGAACGTGGCTGGTGCATTGCAGAGGCTGAAGGGCATCACTTTAAACTGCCACAAGCCTTGTCCGGTTGTAAACGCCGTCTTCTCTCGGTCGTCGGTGTATATCTCCACCTGCCAGTAGCCGCTCTTTAAATCCAGGATCGAAAACCACTTGTGTCCGGAAAAGGTGTCCAGAGTGTCATCGATCCGTGAAAGAGGGTAACTGTCCTTCTTGGTGATGTCATTCAGGCGTCGGTAATCAACACAAAATCTGGTGGAGCCGTCTTTCTTTCGGACCAAGACGATAGGCGATGCCCAAGGACTGGATGAGGGTTCGATGACGTCATTCTCCTGCATCTCTTTCAAGAGGATCTCAACCTCTTCCTTCTTGGTGAACGGCAGTGGTCTTGGATGCTGCTTGATAGGGGGATGATCTCCAGTGTCGATCCTATACTGCGTTAAACTCGTGCGACCAACATCTTCAGATGTAGATGAAAACACCTGCTTGAAGTTGTCCACCAATTTTTCCGCAGCGTATCTTTGATCCTTCGATAATGGTGCACTCCCAATTAATTTCGAAGTCAAGGATTCGGAAGACACAGTCTCGGAGGAATCAATTCTTCTGATGATGCAGTTTACGGGAGTACAAGTTGCCAACACTTCTCCTTTCTTAATATTCCTCGGTCTTTCACTTACGTTGGCGACTCTCACAGGAACTGCATTCCTTGAAAGGTCCACAAGCGTAGATGCCACTAGTACTCCTTTTGGGCTATTACTCTGGTTAGGACATTCAATTAGGCCGAATTTAAAGCTGTTGTTTTTCCTTGATGGAGCCAGGTATTAGTATTTCTGATCTTGGGGGAATCAATAAATCTGTTTGGGCTATTATTTGATGAGCGGATTTTAAGTTATTTTCAGCATTGAAAATTGCTATGTCTTCCCTCATCGAGTGCAGCTCATTATTTTTAAAGTCGATAGAAAAATCAAATTTTCTCAAAAAGTCCAGTCCGAGAATGAAGGGATCTGTAGTGTCAGCGACGAATGCCATGTGATGGAAGTGGCGCTTCCGAACATTATTTCTAAGTTCACTTTTTCTTCAATCTCGATTTTGTCACCTGTCACAGTTTGGTAGAGTAACGCAGGGCGGCGTCCATAAGATCTTGAGTCCAAATTGATGAGCCACATCAGTCCTAATGATGGTAACGTTGGCTCCTGTGTCCATAATCATTTCGCAGGGAAACCCATTCACATATGCGTAAATGAAGAGTCCGTTGCAGCCGCCACTTCTTGAGAAAATCTGGAAAACTTTGGGATGGGGCTCATTCCAATTTGGCGACCTCCGCCCCGCGAGATTGCCATTGCTTAGTTTTCCTGAGCTGGAGAGGTAGAGGCTCTTCCCTCGGCGACCTCCGCCCCGCGAGATTGCCATTGCTTAGTTTTCCTGAGCTGGAGAGGTAGAGGCTCTTCCCTCCTGTTTCTTGGCGGGCTTCGCAGTTCCTTCGTACGTGGCCCTCACCGCCACATTTCCAGCACTTCAGCGGTTGTCTACTTTGGTCCTTGCGAGCCGTAATCTTCTTCAGGGTCCCCGAGATCTCCTTGATTTGTCGCTCAATTTCCGAGAAGCGAGTTGAGTTCGAATCCTGGGCGCTCACTTCCACGCCCCTGATTGAATGGCGATCCTTGCGGGACGTTTGTTGTGCAACCTCGAAATTCATTGCGTAGACCAGACCGGATTTAAGATCTTTGATGTCCGCCATCCGGAGAGCCGTCTGAATTTCCGGACTTCGCACTCCGTCTATGAAGTAGTTCAGGGCCAGGTTATCGCGAACATCTGAAAGACAGTTCGAGAAGGCGAGATGGGAAAGCCTCTCAACGTCTGCTGCAAAAACTTGCAAAGTCTCTCCAGCCTTCTGGAGTCGGGATTTCAGCTGGAGTTGGCTGAATTCTTTTTGGCATGCTTCGCCAAAGCGAAGATCCAAGGCCGATGATAAGGCATCGAAGTCGCGGTGCTTGTCCTCTGGGAAGGTCTGTAGTATGTCAGCTGCATCCCCTATCAGCGAGGCTGCAAGGTGACAGGCTTTCGTGGAAGAGTCCCAGGCGTTTGCTTCTGCAACGATGAGGAACTGCTTCTTGTAAATATTCCACGAGGTCTTCCGTCAAACGTGGCCAGTTTGATGGATGGACGAGAAGTTCCAGCTGCAGCTACACAAGTTCACAGATAATTCCAAGAAAGTCCTTGAAGATGCCCCACGTTGGGCGCCAAAATTGTAACGAGTCCGTAGCACCTTCAACTTTCTTTAAATGAGCATTCCAATCTTGAGGAAGTAACTAAAAATTTATTTACAAGTATTTACACTATTTACAATATGAGCAGGAAACAATTGCCAAACATCCAGCAATTAGGTAGCAAACAGTACATTGTACTCTCAACAGTAACTCAGCACCACGTATCTAACGTGAACAGTAATTAAGCAATCACAAAAGCAAAACAACCATTCGCCCAAGCGAACGAAAACGAGCCTCTCAGAAAGCCCATCTGAGAAAAACTAACTAACTGACTGTGTTCAAGGCCAGCTATTTATTCTCGAGAACGAAGTTTCGACAATATTCTAGCAAAATCCAGTTCATTCATAACTTGAACAATCCATTCACGAAACTTCTAGTAATAAAAAGAAAAACCACTCCGATCGAAAAATGTCTTCATGCTTATTAAAGTTAGGGCAAGTGTAAAAACTACAAAGTGTTTCAGGGCCGGTATACAAGTGATAAAAGTCAAGTGATATCTTCAGATACTTTTGCAACATGTCGCCAGATAAAACCAAAACTAGTGAAAAAGATGCAAAGCAGGAAAAACAACAACGATTTACAAGATTTGTAACAATATATATATGTAAACAATATATATATTATATACTTCACAGCATTATTGTACATTTTCATTATAGTATGTCATGTCTGTTACTTTATGTTATGTCTGTTACCATTCATAATTTTCATTTTAAAACTGTTAATGAGCATAATATCAATTTTATTGAAGTTTAATATAATGTCTCTTTATGTGACACATTAGTAAATAATAGAGTTTTGTTTCATTTTTGTTTGTATGATATATTACAATAAGAAAATACTTGTCAAAATGCAATATTGGTAACAGACATGACAAAAAAAAATTCAAAAAAAAAAATTAACTATAAATTTAAATATCTTTATTCAGTGCATAGAAAGACTCACTAGTCACATGGAATTCATGTTTATATTATTTTGTACTTAGCTTTGAGTAATAAAATTTTAGAAAGTTTGTCCGGTAACAGACATGACAATTTTCGTAATATTTGTTCAAAAATGCCCCAACTGAAACAAATTTAAAAGAGAAACTATACGAAAATTATTAAAATAGTGTAATATAAGTATGTTTGAATAATTACACAGGCCAACAAAAAAAACCTTTTTGAAAACTTTTTTAATTTTAATAGCTGATCTTGATAGATTTTTATGTGCTGAATCCAAATCTGCTTGTAGTTTTTATGTATCACCCTTAGTTTCCAAGCAAAATGTATTTTATTATATAGTCTAATACCCATTTACAGTATATAGGGAAATCAATGAAACACTGTAGAATCGTAAAAATGGTTTGTATTTACAGTAAAATACTTGGAATAGTAATTTTATGTGATGATACAAGGTTCACTTGTCAACTGGAATTGCTTTATATTTTCTTTCCCTTTTTTCCTTGAAGCTTCTTGTGTAGCTTTTCCTGCGATGAATAGCTTGCTGAACTTCCCGGTGAAGTGACCAACAGTAATCCCCATCATGTTGTAGCATGTGTTTCAGCAGTGCTGCCAACATCATCTTTGTTCACTAGACCTATTTTTTCATGTTATCTTAACTATGAAAAAGCTGCTAAATTCTAAAAATGTTTCTTTATTTCATGAATGTAACTATAAAATGTGAATAAATGGTGGGTGATACAACTTTTTAAGCATCATATTTGGATTCAGCAACCTAAACAACATAAGAATAAGGTATTTTCATTAAAAAAGTTTTTTCATCGTTGGCCTGTGTTATTTTCCAGAATTATACTTGATCCATAGATTTTTTTTTACACACTTCAAATTTTCAAATGACACCCAATTTTGAAAATGTCTCTTATACGTCTCTCTCACTTGTGCGCCTTTTTCTATTGGTCCCTTGGGCCGGCGCATAAGTGAGAGTTCACGGTATGTCTCATTTACATTGGAACCATAGCAATCAAAATCTGCAATTTGTTTTGCCGTTGCTAAATTAACAGAGCAAAAAATTAACTTATTCATAAGGCCTGTTGAGATAGGATGACTATGCGTGTGACGCATACAAATGAATGAAATTTTAATTCACAAAAATATTCGATAAAAATATAACTGTCAGGAATATCTTGCATCAAATGTAAACATTGAAAAATGTATTTACTTCTGTTTAGTTAAAATATTAGGATCTGTAGCAGAATGTAGATGAATTATTTAGTCTGATTAGAGCCGCTATATATACAGGCCGACGCATCAAGCCTAAGTTCGACCACTTTGGATCCAATTCATTACTTTTACTTTCACTTTTTCATTAGGGTTCCCAGAGAAAAATTTCAGACAGTGCCAAGCTATGCCAAATTCATGTGCAGCTAATAATTGCTCTCATAAAAAATTTGTTTAAACGCGATAACTTGCCAGAAAAGACAACCATTCATCAACCACCAGAGACGACATAACACGAGCTAGATCCAAGTGGTGAGACTTAATCTTGATGCGTCGGCTCGTCTATATAGGGGCCTTAAGTCTGATTCGTCCCGCACATGACGGTGGAATGGCCCTTAGGCATCGGTGTATTCTAACCTGCAGCATATATAATAGAAGCAAAAAAAAATTACAGTTGCACCTCTGCAGCAGTACTTCGTTGATACTGTTCAAGGGGAGCCCTGCAGATGCATCAGGCCTACCGTCCTAAAGTTTCTAAATCAATCCCTGCATATGTGATGTAAAATGTCACACCTACAAATCGTTATTATGTTACTATTATTTTTTTTTCTTTTAAACAGAAATTTTAGACAGTCGTTACTTTATATTAAGATACATATTAGTTACTTATATCTAAGTGTCTAAGAACTTAACAAATCTTGAAAAAAGTGCAAATAAATGAGTAAAAATAATCTTTAAATTAGTTTTTAAAAAAACCAAAAAATACGCTTTTAGATGCACTTATAATGAATGCATCAACATGTAACATAGTAATGTAGTTTATATAATAGATTTTAGCCTTTAATATTAATAATAGTACTAAATATATCGCTTTTATATTTGCAAAGAATGTGATTTTTATCTTTTATTCAGAGTTACTTACAACTGAAACACTTGAACACATCAAAGTGTAGTAATATAGTTTAGCCTTTAGTATTAATAATAGCATTAAATATGTATATTACTTTTATATTAGTAAAGAACGTGAATTTTATCTTTTATTCAGAGTTACCTACACTGTTAAAAAAATTTCCTGAAAATAACGAAAAAATATACGGCAGCTGAGTTGCCGGAGTGTTTCCGTTTCGTTAATTATATGTCCGTGATTTTACGGAAAAATGACGAACAGAGCGTTCGTCATTTTTCCGTTAGGCATTTTTTCGTTTCGTAATTCTCCGTTCTTCATTTTTTTGGTTCTTATTATCCCCGCTTATACGTTATAGGCTTATACCTATACGCTTTGACTTATATGTATACATGCAAGATGGAAAATTATTTAAATTTTGCAAATTAACAAGCGCTTTTATAGCAGCTTAATATCAATAGCAAATTATCTATGGAAGTTCAATAAATTAGTCCTTTAAGTGTCGCAAAATGCGTAGATTATGTAGAACAACAAATGCACAAACTGAAATTTTAAGAAACATTTGAAAATTTGCGAAACAATATAAACATATAAAAAGAACAAACATGGGTAATGTGCTGCCTTATCTTTTTCGTTTGTTCTTTTTATATGTTTATATTGTTTCGTAAATTTTCAAATGTTTCTCTAAAGTTTCTTAAAATTTCAATTTGTTCATTTGTTGTTTTTTCCAATCTACACATTTTGCGCCACTTAAAGGACTAATTTATTAAACTTTCATATATTATTTGCTATTAATATTAAGCTGCTATAAAAGCGCTTGTTTATTTTGCAAAATTTCAATAATTTTCCATCTTGCATATATAAGTATAAGCGTATAGGTATAAGCCTATAATGTAAAAATGTGGGTGATTAAAATATGGGAAAATGAGAAACAGAAAAATAGAGCAATTAAAAAAAGGAGCGTAAACTAGCTCACCGGAAAATTATATATATAAGACAAAATGATGAGCAAAAATGTAAACTTAAAACTCTTACGAATTTTGTTTTTTAGAAAAAGTTTGAAAATATCCGCTCATATACTTCAAACTTTTAAACATCTTGCCTTAAAAAAAAAATACTAAAGCAATACAAGAATTGGCTTTTTTTTTTCATTAAAAATTTTAGTTCATTAAAATAACATGATTTTTTTGAAAAGATTACATCAATCTCGCATAAAATACTCAAATATTTTGAAGATGGAATGATCAATGCATAGTATTTCTGAGCGCATAACTTCAAAAAATTAAAAAGTATTAACAAGGTGCATTCTTTTAAAAATATTTTCTCTTATGTTTGAATAAAAATTAAGTTCTTCCGAAAGTTCTTTTTTTCCTTTCTGAATTTGAAACATTCGTGGTTCCTTAAAAAAAAAATCCTGTATTGTTACTGATTTCCTCTATTTTCATATATATTTACGTTATGGTGTTCATAGTGATCAACACTTTCAGAAATGCACTCTCAAAATTAACGAACTTTCTTTGTTTTTGATGAAATCACTTCCAAGAATATACCCCGAGCGAATATTTCGTAATTTTTTGGGGATGAATTTCGTCAAATGTAGCGAAATATTTCTTTATCCTAGTATCGTCAAATTGACAATCATTTTCGTAGTTTTGACAACATTAATTTCGTCACATTAACGAAGTAAAGTCATAAAGTAAAAAAGCTAAGTTTGTAAACTAAGCTTTTAAATCTTGATATAAAATTACAAAAATCATTTCACTAAATTTTACTAACCCTCAGCACCAGTAAGTTCATACATGCAACTACTAAAATGCACAATTGGTTTACATCATGAAATAACTAACTGTTAAGTCTGGACTCAGATTAAAATAAAAATAGCAGTAACAAAAATAAAAATTCTTACCTCTTAAATAAAAATTTTCTTTTTTTTGTTGCTCAAAAAAGGCAACAATAGAGCGAGTAGATTTTAAAATATACTAACACGCCCTTTTGTTGCCCATTTTGAATTTATCCATTGCGATAAACGAAGTCTTCTTAAAAATGTTGAGAGGAAATGCTGGATACCGAATAATCACATGAAAAGATCCAAATTATTTTTCCAGTCAATTTGATTAACTACGCAGAATCCTGGAACAATTCTTCTTCGAATGCTATAACAATAGTCAACGCTCTTCGACGAAGCATTTTCAAATTGAAACAAAATGGCGCACACATAATAACGTCCTGAGGAACACGATTAAATAACATTCGACTGTGATGACAAACGACGAGACACAGATGTCCTCTTTTCCATGCTAATGCGAATAATACAGCTTTCACAGAAGCGTAAACATGCACATTAATTCTCGATGACTTTACGTTACTTTTGCTGCGCACTTTGATTCAGTTATGAATCATTTATGCTGCCGTCGTTTCTGCGCACGCGCCAAGTCTCTTCAGACTGTATCTAACTCTCTCGTTCGGTTATATTTCAACCACAAAACCGGGTAAATTCCGTTTTTTGTTTCTCCAACTTGGTAATTCACGGAATAGTTCCGTTTTTTCAAGGAAAAGTTCTGTTTTGAAACGAAAACGGAAATTTACTGTTAAAATCAGTAAAAATCTTCCTGAAAATTCAGGGTTTTTTTAACAGTGTACATACTGACAAACCCACAAGTGAAACTAATATAAGCGTCTTAATAACAATAGCTTAAGAGTAATATATTTTACTCTCTTATTAATAATGAAGAATAATCTGTGTTACATCTGTTAATGTATTATAAGTGCATGTTAGTTTGAGATGAATTCTAAAAGCATATTTTTTTAATGTTTTTAAAGTATAGTTTAATTATTTTACTTTCAGGCATGAGTATCACTTCATATCAGCTAATCACAATGACCTTGATACTACTCACAAACCACGTGGAATATCACGAAGGAAGCTTTCTATGGAGCTCCAAAATGGACGCAAAATCCGCATTCTCCAAATTTGCTCAACAAATCAATAACGACATGCTGAGAATGATGACTCCCTCAAAAGGCCACGAAAGGAGAATTGTACAGAACGAAAGATGGACGGTGGATCAACTCTCCGATGGCGATGATGTCAGCGATGGAATCATCACGAATAATAATGAAGATGAAATTCTCGGGAATGGTGTCATCAGGAATCGCATCAGCAAGAAAGCTTTGGGAGTGTTCACCCAGACAAGACCTTTCTTCAAGTCTAATGTTGCTCAAGGGAATTCGGAAATGTTGAATGCTTTTATGAGAGGGAATTTGGTGTCTTTCGACAGGCCGAGGCCCTTAAGATGGGGATAAATCTCCAGAAGTTTTTTGTCTGGTTTGTTTCACTAGAAATGATGGCGGGAGTATACATCAAGGTTTGCTGTTTATAGCCATTATTTGCCCCAGTTACGGAATCGCTGATTAATGCGCGTGTTACAGTGCTCCCCTGGTAAGTTCACCTCTAGCATAGACAATGTTTCCTCCTTTTCGGGTACCTTGGAAAGGGTAATTGGTATTGAATTGAATTGTGTTATGGCCGTGCTCAACATCAGCAGAAAATCGACCGTTGTAAGCAGAAACAGAAAATCGGAGTGATTTCCATAAGAAAACGATTTACCTCTATTTTACGTTTCTACTTTACGTCAATGTGGAGCTTGGCCCTTACTTTCGTAATGGCTTTGCAAAAGTTTTTTTATCGCAAAAAATTACGAACTCCTCGTGTTCCACAAAGTATGCCACAAGGCTTACCGAAGTAAGTATTAAGCACAAAAGTAGAAGTTAAAAATTGCTTAAATATTTAAATTATTTACAAAATCAGAAAACAATGAAAAAAGCCTCGAGTCTTTTAACAAGATCCGAGAAAAAAGGAGGCCAGTTTGCATTCAAACTCAGATCTGCGCCAATTAGTCTTTCCTAGTACCCAAAAAGAGGGAAACATTGTCAAGGTCAGAGCTCAACTTTTCGGAAGTGCACTATAAAATGAAGGATAGCTTACAGAGTTTTTTTTTCCTTTTCTTTTCTTTCTTTCCTTCTTTTTTTTAATCTTTTAAGTTTGATAGAGAGCCAAAGTTTCCCTCTGAGGGATTCCCTGATAGGAGATCATGGGAGGTCACTGTGAACTCCTAAAAACTCCTTCCTGGGGAACTTTTACTGGCTATTCGGAAAATTGGGAAACAATATTTTCAACTTTGATATTTTTTTCCTTTTTAAAGTTGTTTTTTAATAATGCTTAATATTCTTTTTCATCAGATGTTATGCAAGTAGAATGATCGTATTTTACCAATCGGTAAAACTGGAAATTCGTTGGCAAATTAAAAATCTTCCCCCTCCCAAAAATTTTAGTTCGGACCACCTCTTGTTTCCTCTATATCATTAAAAATCATATCAGTGGACCTTTTTTTCTTTCCCCCTTTTGTCAACAAGCTGCCTTATGTTGAATCATTTATTTATTTAAACAAGATCGATAGGACAAACGAATTTACATGATAACTTTTACCATGTTCAATTTATTATGACGATTTTTTTGTTTTGTAACTAAACTGCTTATTTTCTTTTGGGAATAAATACACTGTAAAAAGGAAAAGAAACCACCCGTTCACGAGAAAATTTTTGGAAACTGGACTTCAATAAAATTTTCTAGCAGCAAGCCCCCCTTAAATAACGCTGTCAGAGCTACTTAAGGAGCTATATCGTTACTAGGAATATTTACGGGAACTTAGTTTCCTAGAGAATTTTCTAGCAAACGCAGTTTTTTTTCTGGTTGTGCACTTGGCGAGTTTATTAAAGTTTTAAATTTTGGGAATTGCCCAATGTTTTTCCGGGTTCGCGTAGGAAAAAGACAAGGTGCAATTTTAAGCA